>MAYD01786767.1:0-12850 GCA_001909325.1 Ruellia speciosa
ACCAAATCATAATTATGACATAAATGGAAATGAATTCCATTTTAAGTGTAGATTCTTTAGTTTGGCAATATTTGATCGGCCACGAATGCGTCACATTCGAAGAAGTCTCTCTTTTGGCAAAAGCTTAAGATACATGCATGTATATTCTTGTTTTTACCTTCCACAATTGAATACTCTGTTTTGTGCATTCTCCCTTTTGAGATTATTTCTTTCCTTTCGTACTATTATTTATTTCACAAGGGATTAATGCGATACAACATTAATTTTCTTATAGGAATTAATTTGAAACAAATAAATATTATTTTGTCTTAAAACAATTTACTTACCTAATTATTCGCTTAATTATTTGGTAATCATACTTTTCATATTAAATTACATGTAATTGAACTAAAATCAACATTGGTCCTATAAAATATACCAAAAATCACCAATAATCTTGAAATATTTCAAAATTCACCATTAGTCCTAAACAAAGTAACTTATGTATAAAAATGGTCATGTCATTAGTTTAGCGAATGGAAAGCGTTTTCTTCATAGTGGATTGTTACCCAACCTACCTACAGAGAGCTGCCACATCATTCCACAACTATAGCTTTGCACTCACAATCATTGGAATTTAAAGTTCAAGCATGTGCGGGAGTATAGGCCCACGACAGTGGGGCTCTATTAAAAATACCATGCATGTGGGAGATAGTAGCCATGATCATGGGTTACTGTCCCCAGTCACCATGGTCATGGCAGTACAAAACGTGGGTGTTGATTGCAATAGTAAAGGTAAAATGTGGCATGCACGTGCTTTGATTTTCAACGTTATGTAATGTCCTGATTGAATTGTGGGAATCGTGAGTCATCACATCTTAGGAACCTTATCTTACTATGATTCGAGAGTCTTAGGTGAGTAAATCAGGCTAAGAATGATAAAGAAAAAGTGGATCAAATGAATAATGATGAAATTGACAAAACCCGTACTTGTGGTCCAACTTTGGCAAAAAATTTTAAATATAGATATAAATGTGGTAGATTTGATGGAGAGGTGAGTAAAGAATGAAAATGTGATTTAAATGAATTTGGTGGAGATAAAGGAGAAATAAGATTGAAAATTTAATTTGAATGAATTTGGTGGGAATGGGGGGAAAAATTTGATTTGAATGAATTTGGGGGAAAGATGAGAGAGAAATTGGGATGTATGAAATTTTTTAGAAAAATATGATTTGTGGAAATTTTCAATGAAAACAAAAATATATGCGCATTTCATGTATATTTTCTCCTAAAGATGAAAATTCTCTAGGAGAAACAACAACCAAATGCAGCCTTAGCTTTCCAATGCAACTTATGGATTTCAAATCAAAGTTTGAACAAATGAGTTATGGCTTGAAATGTAAATGTCGCTTGGAGCTGCCACAGCTTCGCGGTTTTAGCGTGGTTTTCTTGTGGTTTTCCAAAAATCACACGTCTCCTGTAACAAATGAGTAATGGTATGGGGGCCTCATTTCCACTCTTCCCACTTTCTCTAAATGCAAAATTTTGCCCATTTTCTCTCCTTTGGAGCTTGGGAGGTGTCGGCTTGAAGACTCATTTGGGAGATAAGTCTTGGTTACTTCTTTGCCTTTGATTCCCTTATTTTGTTGGATTTTTTGCTGTTGGAAAGGTGTAATTGAGATTTTAAAACCATAGGTTGAATGTTGGGGAAATGGTTGGATTCGAAGCTTGGGATCGACCGATTAAGTCGAGAAACTCATAATGTTGGTAAGCCCTCTCGTTTTCATTGTTGGGATTTGGTTTCGGTTGATGGAAGTCTTGTTAGATGTTGAGCTTGGATTTTGTGAGAATTTTGAGAAACTAGGGCTTAAGTCGTGAAATTTAGCTTTGGAAGCTTAATCGGGGGGATTAGGCTTGGATTTACCATTCATGAGGTAATGGTTGTTACTTTAGTTTAAATTCTTTTTGAACTTGTTGAAAACCTTGTTATAGATTTTGAATGAATTTTTGGATGGTAGTTGAATATAGGTTGTGGAATTGGAAATTTCGGACTTGAATTTGGACACGGAGTTTGCGAGCCATGCCGGATTTGAGGCAAGAGGTTTAGAATTTCTTTTGGGCTTTTCCCAACCATATTTCTTTTGTATCAAAGGCACTATAGTCTACGGTGCGGTCCTCCAAAACCACGGGCTAGACCACAGGTGTCTCGTTTCCATTTGAGTCTGCGTAGTTTAGCACGCGGTCCTCCGGGACCGCGACCAAAACTATGTTAGGCCATTGTTTGTTTAGTTTGAAGATGTTCGTCGTGGTGTGGTTATTATCACTTGTCTTGCTATGGATGGCTATATTTTGATAGCATAGAGATTATCATGTGAAATATCATAGTTTCATGGACCCTCGGGGGTGATTGCTGAATATGGATTATAACTTGTTCAATGAATTATGGCTTGGTAAAATGAGTAATGGTATGGGGGCATAAAAGATGGGACTAGATACCTCTTGCGTAGCATTGACATGTGAACCTAGTGTCTCCTAGGTGTGATCACTTGGGTGATGAATTTTATGATTAGGCATGCTTGACTTGGTTAGGTGATGTGGTGCCGTTATTAGGCTTTGGCAAGCCATGTGCATATGGGATCATGTTGATGGGTCATCGGTGATGTTCTTGCTATTTTGTACTGGAGGTGGACATCGGACTTTGACTCATTCATGTTAAGCGCTCGATGGTGGACATAGTATGTCGTAGCAGTGATGGGCACTTGCGACTCATAATTGTTTTTGAGTGGTCTTGCATGTTAGAGTGTACTAGGATACCACTGCCGGCTTGGGGCCGTCGACTTGGAGGGTGGAGTTTGTGTTGAGCGAGTCACATGGGATTGTTGTCGACTTTAAGGTATCGCGAGCCATTGTGAAGACTACCTTTGCCGGCCTGAATCATCGTCAACTTGGAGGGTTAGTCTGGTCTGTATGTAGACCGCGCTTAGAACAATTAGGATATATATATATATAGGTGTGTGCTATGATCATGCATCACGAGCATCTGTATATGAATGTATGATTGTAGTTGAAGCATCGGTATAGGATGGTGTGATGGTTACTACTCCTTACTGCTTTATTTATTGGTTATTATTGTTCCATTGTCTTCAGCTTCTATCCCCTTAATTACTTAGTATTCGTATTGACCATTTTTCCATCTTTCATTCTTTAGATCCTCCTGGAGGTGCTGCTTGTAATGCCCCGGTTCCCACCGGTCCGCCACGCTGTATTGATTAGCCCAAACTAGTGGCTAGTAAGTCTGAGGTCCTCAGCAGAATGAAGGTGCACAGCTTACATCAAACATTAATCTAATCAAAGTTCAAAATGAGTTACAGATACATAACCGAAAGTCAAAAGATCTGAATAAAAACAACAACAACCGATTACTACAACACCTAATATACTAGACACAAAAGATAAGTCCGCTCAACCCCGCAATCCCAGCATGCCTCTATCCATGTCTATCAGTATCAACTGAAAAACAGAAACACTTGGGGGTCAGCAAAAGCTGAACAAGGGGTATCCCCACAGGTGAAAGCCTCTTTTAAGAAAATGGATTTTGTAAAACAAGTTTCCCCTTTGGTCACGTATAGTGATAGGCAACGGAGATCAATACATAACACAAGTAAATGTACCAAGAACAGTAAACAAACCATACAGGATTTAAAGTGCAAATGATGCATGATCCTAACATACACCTATCTAACCTATAATGCAAGGAAAGAGAAAGCATATTTATATCTCTAGCGCGCATCCTACCGACAGTATTTTCAAGGACACTACGGGGACCCCCAGGCGTTCACACTCACGGGGACAGGTCCTGGCTTTCTTGTTGCTCATGCCAGCCTCAACTACAGCTCAAATCACCAATCATTAGGCCCTCGCGTGAGCTAACCTCTCGCCGAGCAACCCGCACACACATCACAATCGAAAACACACTCAACCCAGCCCATTCGGGGTAAAAATATCAACATATGCCCTCAGGCATTTCATTTCTCAAAATTAGTTCACACGTGCAATTCTCCTCTGTCAGCACACATGCTCAAAACACAATCACGCAGTTCAACAACCCACTATCATCATATCACAGGCCAAACGGGCCAAAACAGAGTAACCCAACAATACTGAGGGCTCAACGGCCAAATCATCAGTTCAGTAGTTAAACAACATGCATCAGATATCATCAACAGTCAATATCAATATACATCGTCAGATGAATCCATCCTATCAGCAACTATGTGATAGATCGAACGCATGTACAGCAAAACAGGAATAGTCAGAACATCACACATCATAAACCATAACATGCTGCTCAACCCCACAGTATTCCTCAAGGAATCACACATCGCGGTCGAAAATCGTGGCCTAAGCCGGGTTTGAACCTTCCCAGTAACCCGCGGTATTCCCGTGGGGTATCAATACCGCGACCAAAGACCGCGGGAACAAACCTAGAGCCAAATTTAAGCTTTCCAAAACCATAAAAAGAACCCCTTTCCTTGTAGTTTAAGCTTGTTGAAATCGCACCCAAACTCGTTGAAAACCCTCCGCCTTAAGAACTAGCCAACTTCTCGACCTCCTATAGAATTCAATATCCATCCAATCAAAAATCCAAAGACAGCTTCAGAAACTAGGGAATGAGGACAACAACTTATCAGAAGACACCAACTCGAAAATCCAATCGTAGTTTAACGAAAATCAGCCCTCAAAAACTTTCCCTGCAACTGTCATAGAACAACCTTTAATTTCAGTCGAATTTGAGCTCGATTTTCTCTACCAAAACAACTTCAAAAAACAAATTCTAAATCATGCATATTGTAGTATGGAACATGTACTATAACTTACCCGAAGAGATCAAGATCAAAATCCTTCCATTCACCAAGAAAATCCAGCCCCAAAATGGTTGAGACACCACCCTGCTTGTTCATAACACCAACTTGCTTCTTCTAATTACTAAGAGATTTCTGGTCATTCAAAACACAAGACAAGTCTCAAATGATATGTATAAGCATGACACATCAATAAAAATAGGAAATATCACCTCCTTACATCTCACAGTATTCCACCGCGATTTCAATACCGTAGCCTCATTTCAAGTGGGGTCCAAATGAAGCTCACCAAATCAGGAAGATGATAGTGCAAGAATTACCTCAAAATTTCGATTCAGTACACTCGTACATGCTAAAGATCAATCTACTCACAAGCCTCGCGTACACGACACATCCCCTGAGTCACAAAACAAGGATCAAAATGAAGGTTCGAATTTTTCAAAGTATTACATCCTCTCCCCTTTAAGAACATTTCGTCCCCAGAATGAAACACAGATAAAGCCACTAACCTCAAACAGAAGGTCGTAATCGGGATATCGGGTACGCATCAACTCCTCGGCCTCCAAAGTAGAGTCCTCCTGACCATGTCAAGACCATAATACCTTCACCATTGGCACGCTGCGATGTCTCAACTCTCACACCTGAGTGTCTAACACAAGAATTGGCACCTCTTCGTACTCTAAATTGGGGTGAAAGTCTATCGTGTCGGGGGTGATAACCTTCGAAGGATTCCCAATAAAATGACGTAACTGGGATACGTGGAATACATCACGAACCCTGCTCAGCTCCTCTGGAAGAGCTAATCGGTACACAACTCCCCATTTGCTCCACAATCTCATAAGGTTCGATAAAACGTGGACTCAGCTTCCCACGAATGCCAAACTGCTTCATCCCTTTCGTGCGTGATAGCCGCAACAAAACCCGATCCCCTGGCTGAAACTCCCACTGTCGTCGATGAAGATCTGCATAACTCTTCTGTCAACTCTGAGCCTCCTACATACGGTATTGAATAAGTCGAATCGTCTCATAGTATCCTCAATCAACTTAGGCCCGACCACAACTCGCTCGGTACTATCACTCCAACACAAAGGAGTCCTACATCACCGCCCATACAACACCTCAAATGGTGTCATCTGAATAGTCGAGTGATAACTGTTGTTGTATGAGAACTCCACAAGGGGTAGATGATCCTCCCAAGACCCCTGAAAATCTAAAGCAAAAGCTCGTAACATGTCCTCGAGGGTCTGAATAGTGCGCTTGATCTGCCCATCTAACATCGGATGCCAGGCTGTACTGAGATTGATATAAGTACCGAACGCCTCCTGCACCCCAGTCCAAAATCGTGACAAAAATTGAGAGTCTCGGTCAGATACTATGTCGTGAGGAATCCCAAGCCGAGATACAATATGTCGAATGTATGCCCGCATCAACTGCTCCATAGACCATGTCAGTCGAATCGGAATAAAGACAACATTCTTCGCTAGTTAGTCGATGACTATCCAAATGGTGTCACAACCACTTCAGGTACAAGGTAGTCCAGTCACAAAGTCCAAAGCAAACAATTCCCACTTCCACGTGGGTATCTCCAACGGCTGAAGCAAACCCATTGGTCGCATATGCTCAATCTTCACTTGCTGGCACGTCGTACACTGTGCCACAAACTTTGCAATCTCCTTTTTCATCTTAGGCCACCAGAACATCTGTCGAACATCCTTGTACATCTTGGTCGCCCTGGGATGAATCGAATAAATCGTCGTATGCGCCTCACCATGACACGGGCTCTCAACTCTTGCGGATCTCTCGGAACACAATAACGATCACCCATTCGAACTACTCCCCATATCATCAATCTGGAAAGCCCGTGTCTGCCCTAATTCCAACCTCTGTCGTAAATCCTGAATGAGAGGATCTCGTCCCTGACAAGCTGCAATCCCCTTTCAAAGTGAAGGTACCGCTGTCATCGCGCTCAAACTCTGTTGCGTCCCCTCGTGCGGCACAATCTCAATCTCCAATCACCGTCACTTAGAATACTTCCATTGTGACACCTTCACAACTCCCAATCGTGGTCTCTTCCGACTCAGAGCATCGGCTACTAGGTTCATCTTCCCTTCCTGGTACTGAATCTCAAGGTCATAATCTGCAATCAACTCCAACCAGTGCCTCTATCTCTTGTTCAGCTCCTGCAGTGTGAAGATGTATTTCAGATTCTTGTGATCAGTATAAAATTGACATCTGGACCCATACAAGTAGTGTCTCCAAACCTTCAATGCGTGAATGACTGCTGCCATCTTCAAATCATGCACGGGATAGTTTTGCTCGTGAGGTTTCAATTATCTAGACGTGTAGGCAATCCCATGTCCCTTCTGCATCAATACACACCCTAACCCCTATAACTATGCATCAGTATGAACATCAAACTCCCCAGAATCATCAGGTAATACTAGTATCGGAGCTTTCGTCAACTTTTTCTTCAACTCCTAAAATGTGGTCTCACACTGCTCGGACCATCAGAATCTCACATCCTTCCTAAGTAGCTGGGTCATCGGCCTAGCGATACTAGAAAAACGATGAATGAAACGACAGTAGTACCCTACTGGGCCTAAGAAACTACGCACCTTCGATACATTCTTTGGCGACTCCCAACTCACCACGGCCTCCACCTTCGACGGGTCTACAGACACACCCTCAGCCAAAATGATATGCCCTAGAAAGGAAACCCAATCAAGCCAGAAATCACACTTCTAGAGCTTCGCATACAGCTGCTGCTCCCGCAGTGTAGTCAATCCCGCATGTAGATGGCCCTCGTGGGCTTGACAAGTAGATGAATAAATCAAGATAACATCAATAAAAGCTACGACACACCGATCAAGTAGAGGGCGAAAGACTCGGTGCATTAGATCCATAAAGGCAGCAAGGGCATTCGTCAAACCAAAAGGCATCACTGTGAAATGGAAGTGACCGTAACGACTATGAAACGCGGTAATAGGACGATGAGCCACAGTAATACAAATCTGGTGATACCCATAAAGTAAATCAGTCTTAGAAAACACAGTCGCACCGTGCAACTGATCGAAAAGATCCTCGATACGATGCAACGGATAACGGTTCTTCACCGTGAGCTGGTTCAGTCCCCTGTAATTGATACAGAGTCGTAAACTACCATCCTTTTTGTGTACGAATAAAACAGGCGCACCCCATGGCGAAGTGCTCGGCTAGATATACCCTTTCACCAACAACTTCTGTAACTGCGTATCCAACTCCCTCAACTCCGCCGAAGACATAAGATACGGAACTTTTGATACCAGGCGCACATCCGGTACCAAATCGATAGTAAATCTATCTCACGAGGGGGAGGGAGCCCAAGGATCTCCTCAGGAAAAACGTCAGGAAACTAAAAAACAATAGAAATAGAACCAACCCCACCATCCCCCTTCGTCACATCAATCACATCACAAACATACACAGGATAACCCTACCACACTAAAGACGAAAACGAAGCCAACACAACACGTATAATAGGCGGAATCAAAACAGGACGGTGTGAAATGTAAGTACCTCGATCCCTAAAGGATATCCGGGGAATACCACAATCAATCTGCGCACGATATCGAGATAACCAATCCATCCCAAGAATCACATCGAACTTGCGTAAAGGTAACACGCTCAAATCTGCATGAAACATATGATCCTTGGTCACGATCTCCACACCCCGCAACTCAACCCGACAATCAACCGTATCCCCCAAAGGCATAGACACGGATAACCAAGTGGATAGTAATGGCCCAGCCGATGTATCATACAAAAATACTCAAAAATGAAAGAGCTAGAGGCACCTGAATCGAATAAAACAAAAGCAGGATAGGTCACAACATAAAAGGTACCTGCCAACACGTCTTATCACTGCTTGGCCTCATCCCTACCGATGACGTTCAGTCGGGCTCCCCCACCACTAGTCTGACTCCTATCTCTCCCAGGCGCCCCTCGATCCTGAACTCGTCGCTGTTCACGATCCCACGCAAATCGAGGACAATCCTATCTCATGTGCCCAAACTCCTAGCAATAATAGCACTATAAAGGATCTCTATCAACCGGTGGAGGTGGTGCTCTAGTAGTCTGCCCTCGACCCTGTACGGCTCGTGCCGCCACCAGGCACTTTGTCCTCCGATGTTCATACCCCTGACACTCATAGCAACGAATCCTCGAACCTCCCTCTCGACTCACATCACCCCATACCTGTTCTCCACCACATCCGTCATCACCCCATCTCGCAGGTTGTCCTGCACTCTGTCCTCGACCCGAACCCCGTCTATCAGATCCTTAGAAAATCTCTCCTCCCAACTACATCGGCGTGCATCAAAGAATTGCTGGGAGTCGTTGCTCGCCTGCTCCATGAACAACGCATACTTATAAGCTGCTCGCAGTGTAATACCCTCAAGCGGGTACCAGAAATCTGATCGTACTAACGCGTGAAGTCCATCAATAAACTTCCATGCCTTCGTCGAATCTGTCGGCAATAGATCCATCTCGTGTCGCATCAGATCGAAAAACTGGTGATAGTAGGCAATGAATGTCATGTCATCAGTCTGGACTACCTCATGAAACTGCTCTCACTTCGCCAAGCGAAGCCTAGCCGGGTAAAAGAACTCCCCTCAATGCCCGAGTAAACACATCCCAATCCTGGTCCATGGTACTGACGGATCCATCTCCCTCACCCTCCACCACTGCACAACTCGACCACGAAGATAGAAAGATGCCATCTGCACCCTCTGCTCCGATGGGCACCCAATCGCCCTGAGAATACGTCCTACACAATACGCCCACTCATCCAATACGGCCAGGTTTGACTCCCCTAAAAAGGTAGGCGGCGGGTGCCGTGCCGCACGGTCCACGAAATCGATACCCTCAACTGCAATCTGCTGCCTCTCACATCTGCCCCTCCTAGGAGGTGGTGCATCATCCTCCGACCACTCGGCCTCATTGGCCCTAACATCCTAATCCCCAGCAGACAACATTGGCAGTGGGGTGAGACTTCTGCACGAGGTGTCCCTTCCTGGTGGCCTACTCTCTCATTTCTAGGCGACATCCTAAGGGAACATCAACTGAAAGTCAGTCTCTGACTCACCTCTCATTAGAGTTAGCACAACAGTAAAGAAAAACAACAAGTACAATGCACAATGTAAACATGTATGCACCCCAACCCCGAACACCTCACTTTCTATGTGTACACCAGTTTTAAATTCAATTGAGCCCTAGACTCTTATACCATCTGCCACGCCCCGGTTCCCACCGGTGCGCCACACTGTACTGATTAGTCTAGACTAGTGGCCAGTTAGTCTGAGATCCTCAACACAAGGCAGGTAAAGCACATATTACATCAAACATTAATCTAATCAAACTTCAAAACGAGTTACAGATACATAACCGAAAGACAAAAGATCTTAGTCAAAACAACAACAACCGATTACTACAACACCCAATATACTAGTACACAAAAGATAAGTCCACTCAACCTTGCAATCCCAGCATGTCTCTATCCATGACTATCAGAATCACCTGAAAAAGAGAAATACTTGGGGGTCAGCAAAAGCTGAGCAAGGGGTATCTCCATAGGTGAAAGCCTCTTTTAAGAAAATGGATTTTGTAAAACAAGTTTCCCCTATGGTCACGTATAGTGATAGGCAACGGAGATCAATACATAACACAAGTAAATGTAACAGGAATAGTAAATAAACCATACAGGATTTAAAGTGCAAGTGATGCATGATCCTAACATACACCTATCTAACCTTTAATGCAAGGAGAGAGAAAGCATGTCTAGCATGTATCCTGTCAGCAGCATATTCAAGGACACTCCGGGGACCCCCAGGCCTTCTGACATGGAAAAGCCCGAAAGAGTCTACAACTCGAAGAGGGGGCAAGGGGGCTAAAACTTAAATGTAACCAAACGTCATTTTCCTCCACCCCAATATGAAGAGCTCATCTCAAGGAGTGCGTGGGCTTTCAAAAATGCCCCAAAAGGAGCTCTAGAGCTCTAGATATGGCCTTTTAAAGTTTCAAGACATGTTTTATTCTTTTAAAGAAAAAAAACATGATTTTTATGACATTAACCTAGGATTAATCTAGTCACTATAAAACATTCTTAATTCACTTTTCATATGATCATCGTGTTTGTATAGTCTCATATATGTGAATACTAGATTACTAAATCACTCCCTTACTTGTTCTATGTTAATGAATTGATGAAAAGGGCCTTGTCTTGCTTGGGGACTTGAAGGACGGCCATGGGAGCTCCTAAGGACCTCCTAAACGTATTTTGGGCTCAAAATGGAAGCAATAAAGATCAAGGAAGCATATCGGGGTGAGTTCTTGAGGCATTCAAAGTGTTCCAAGTGTTCTTGAACAATATTCATCAAGTTCATCCTCCAAAAGCTAGCTTGGGCATCCACTTTTGCTTAGTGTAGTTAGGATTTGATGTTTTTCACATATGTTTGGATTGTAATCTTTCAAGACTTGTTTAGGTTAGATAGAAGTTATTTGTCAAACTTAGATCCTAACCTAGAACCAAGCCAAGCTTGATTCATCCTAGTCGTCCAACCAGTTAATAAAGTGATCTTGACCCTTCATTTGGGAGAGGCTTGGACGGCCACCCTAATATAAATAGGGGGAGTTCTCACATGTAAAATACACTTTTTGATAATCAAATTTTATAATTTTTCATATTGTGATCGATTTCTTCAAGAGTTTTTAGAGTTTATTTCTTTGTTTCATCTTCCATGTGAGGTGGATCGAAGATCCAAATCGGGTGAGGAACTTGGATCCTCGTTCTTGAAAGAGGAAATCCAGAGTAAAGATTTCCTTGTGTCTTGCCAAGTCATTAATCAAGGAGAAGACGAGGCCGACTTCAAGAGTTCGATTGCATCTACCTTGTGGGGTATTTTGGTGTGTTTTCCTTGTTATCCTTCTCTTGGTTCTTTTCTTTCCCAATCTTCCGTTTAATTCTAATGAAAATATAGAAAAGATCCATGGCATATTTTAGAAATTTGTATTAAAACATGGTTTATATTTTATTAGAATTCATCTAAAATCAATTGATCAAAATTCGGATTCCAATTGGATGCATGTTACCTGGAATTTCAATTCAGTCATAATTCTTTGAAACTGCTCCAAATTGCCTGTTTCTTTTTTTCATCTTAAATTTCACAATCTGAAATTGAAGTTAGGCTTTTGAATCACTCAATTTTCCTTAGTATACCCAAAGTTAGAGGCATTTGAAGTTTCTACCGATTTTTACTCCTTAATTTACGCCTATTAAACTTTTGTTGTCTTTTCCTTTGGCCTCCATGTTTCATGCACTTTGTTTGCACCAATAATCTGAATATCAAGCATTAAGTACTCTAAATTTGTTCATTTAAATGCTTGTATCGCTTGTCTAAAGCCTTTAACTATGGGTGTTTGAACCCTCAGCTAGACTACAGGTGTTGAACCCTGGGACAAGTACGAATTTTCTTGTGTACAAAGTGTGAATCTTAGTGAATTTTATTTTCAGGGGTTTGTTCATATCATAGTCGAAAATTAGTTGTTGGATTGAAGTTTTGATATTTTTTGTCACTTGTTGAAAATTGTTGTTGCATTGCTAAAAAATTCAGTCCGATTGTTGCTGTCATTTTATGTACCATTCCTTCGATCTTTTACTTCAAATTTGGATACAAAGCACATCTTGATGTTTATAATTTGAGGTTCAAATTTTGTGTTAATACGTTGTGCTATTTGAAAGTTATAACTATAGTTTTCTGATTGCTACATTTTGGTGCCACAATCTTTTGCTGAGTTGTTTTCTAGGAAAATCTGATCGGAATTGATTGATTCTTATTTTTTTGGATCCTTAACTCACTTTATTTTCTTGCTAATATTTTTTGGTAATTTTCAAACATCATTTTCTAAGAGTTTGAGCATTGTAAATTTCGGACAGAAAATTTGTCTAGTTGCTGAGAGTTGTAATTGTCGAGATT
>MAYD01786789.1:0-14555 GCA_001909325.1 Ruellia speciosa
ACATGTACTGGAGCCAGAAGAAGTTGAACTGGACGAAAGCCTCATGTATGAGGAAACACCAGTTAAGATAGTGGATTCAAAGATTCGAGCCACTCAGAATAAGGAAGTGAGACTCGTGAGAGTTCAGTGGTCCAGGCACGGCCAGGAAGATTCGTCTTGGGAACTTGAGTCGGAGATGCGGGCCAAGTATCCGCAGTTGTTTTTTGAATAGAGTCTTAGTACTCGTTGTACTTGTATTCTCTGTTATTTGTATTATTCCTCCGGGAATAAATGTAATGCCCCGAGGCCTTAGGGTCTAGAGAAAAGTAGAATATGCGTCGTTTGCCTTAGAAGCCGCTCGTGACGTCATTTTCGGGTCCGTAGAAGTAGAGATTGGATTGTATCTCCCTAACCACTTAGTGTCTTGGACTAATTCTTACACCATTGCATTCCTGGAGTCGAGAGGATCAAATGAGGTTCGACCCGCTCGGGTCAACGAGCGGTCCTCCAGGACCGCTCGACCGAGTGCTCGTTGACCCGAGCGGGTCGAACCTCATTTGATCCTCAGGACCGCTCGGTGCTGCAGCAGCTGCTGCAACTGTCTCGTTCTAGCTTGCTAGCTTTCCCGAATTTCCTCCCCTCCTTTCCTTTTTCCAGCATTTGTGGGTCTTGGTCTTCTTCTTCAAGACTCGTTCAAACCCCCAATACTCCCATAATCCTCACAACACTCAAAGAAACCAAGAAAACTCTCATTGTTGGTGCAAGTCTTGGAGCTTCTATTTTCGCCTCCAAAACTTCGGATTTTCGATCAAGCCATTAGAGGTATAATTTTGCTACTTGATCCCCTCTACCTATCCATTGTTTTAAATGTTGATTTTGGAGTCTTAAATGTTGATTTTTGGCCTCTTGAACCGAAACCAAATCTGTCACAGTTGGGACCTCACCTTGAGCTGTTTTGGGAGCCATTTTCGACACCCTTCCACTTCGAGTTTGGGGCAAGTCTCTTTTAGACTTTTGTAGATCTATGTTTCTAGTTTCTATAACATCTTTTGGTTTCTCTTTTGGTGTAGAATTGAGTTCGGAATGATCCTCCGAAGTTGACTGCTCGAATCTATGTTGCTGTCACAGATTGTGAGTGTGTCTTTCCGATTTTGTTGTGCTGTTTTGACCCCTGTACATTGAGATTCATGGGTAAGTGTCCCATGACTTTTGTAGAGCTTTGTCTCTAGTTTCTAAAACTTGTTTCGGATTTCTAATCGGAAGAGTATCGAGTCTTGTAGGTCTCCTAGAAGTTGACTGCTCTATTTTGGGGGTTTTGATTTCTTTTCGGTGCAAGTTTGTCCATTTCATTAAGGCAAGGGGTTTCTTCCTTCTTTTATGGTTTTAACATGTGTATGGCATGGAATTTGAGTAGTTGCATGGCTGTTGTAGCGTGTCGATCTATTAGGATTTGTCGATTCCTTTGATTTCGGGTTTGTCGGGTTGTTTTGAACATTAGAAGTTAGTCAATCTTTTATAAATGGGTTTAGACCTCTTTATTATGCCTTATAGCATCATTATGATTTATCATTGTTGTTGGAATTATTGAATTATCGCATGTGGGGAGGTAGGATTAAATCTGGTTTCTGCACAGTTTGCTCTGTCGTGCAAGCGGTCCGACGAGCAGTCCTCCAGGACCGCTCGAGCAGACTGCTCGTGCTGTTAGCCAGACTGCTCTGCCGGACGAGCGGTCCTGGACCGCTCGAGTGGCAGTTCAGTTTGGCAGTTTCGGACTTTCGGTCCGTCCAGTTTGTCGGTTGCCTTAGCCTGACCTAGTGATTTGAGATCTGACTTGGTAGTAGATTAGGGTCATGTTTGTATTGTTGTTCGATTGATTGTGTACTGGTGATCTTGCGACTTGGTTGTGGTTTCGGATGAGGTTCGACGGGCCTTGCGTAGGCCAAGTTTGTTCTCTTTAGGGCTAGTCGCACGGTTAGGCATATTGTGGATCCACTTGTGTTGTGATTGATGCCATACGGGAAAAGCCCTGCAGACCGGCTTATAATGCGTTCCTCCAGGTAGTCGTGCGAACAGGATTGCATTAGGTGTGCCTTAGGTTTCATGCATCACGTGCATTGCATTTTCGTTTCTTTACAACTGTTAACCGAACGCCAGTTATAGGATGGGTGAATTGGTTACCGGTGTTGCTTTATTTATCGCTTTCCATATTTCTTTCCTTGTATTACTGTTATTAGTGAGCGGTGGCTGTATGCGGGGGATCCCTTGCTCAGCGGTGGCTGACCCCCGTGTTTTATTCTATTTCAGATGCATGTTGATCATGGCGGGTCGGGCTGAGAGTACCGTAGATTAGACTTGTTGTTGTTCTCTTCGTTGGGGTGTTATGTGTCTTCCTATTTTGGATCTTAGTACTTTCGCTTGTAGGCGGTGTTTGTGCGATGTTTTATGGTTTACGCTTCCGTTGTTTGTATTTGACTATGTGACTTCTGTTCGTTTCCGCTGTTACCGCTTTCCTTTATTCGAATTCACTTAATGCCAGAATTGGGAACCCTTATGTGATTACTTGTCAACGTGTTTTTGTTGTACCTGCCTTGTATTGGCGATCCTAGATTACTTGGCCACAAGTCTAGGTTAGTCAATACGGCGTGGCGCACCCACTGTGGGCCGTGGGGGCGTTACAATAAATGTGATTTATGTGATTTCCATGTCTTATTGACTGTTATTGATGCATTGTTAGTATGTGCTTCATGCATTTCATCATGCCTTCCGGATGGGAAATCATACTTTTAAAGGGATGGATGAGCCAGATAGGCGAACCATTCAAGAGGCGGTGCCTCAGTTTTTAAATGCATATTTTACGGAATTGCATCATGTCATTGAACATGTAGATATACAGTGAGTGATCGTATAAGCATGTTTCGATTCTTAATTTATGCACGTTCGAATGGTGTCTGCAGCTCCACCTGAACACATGCATAGATTAACGGGGCCAGTTGGTCGTTGTTTGCCTTGTGCGTTGTTTGCTTTCTGCATTGTTAGCCCTGTGGTCTGATAGACCCTTGGCATTGGTGGCTTATCAACCGTTGTTGATTATTAACCTGGGAAGGTGATAATACACTACAAGAAACAGATGGCGCGGGCGATGAATGTGGGCGAGGAAAAAATATTCCTCGCCCACGAGCGAGGACATAGGCGATGATATTAATATTTCCTCGGCCGTTCCGATTATAGCGAGGACCTTGGCGAGGAATTGTAATCTCTCGCCCTTCTGTGCGACGGTTTGGCCGAGGAAAATTTGTTTTCCTCGCCCTTTGGTTGTTAGGCCGATGAATAGGGAGAGGACTTGCAAGTCTTCGCCCGTTCTTAATATAAAAGCCCTAATCGAGCTCCCAAACCCCATCGATCGCACTTAGAACACTCTCCCTCTCGCTCGAGCCCTAGGACGATTCCTTCAAACCTGCGATGAGCCACCGAGAGATCCATTCCGGCGTGGACCAAGCATCGTGGACGGCGAACTTCGGGTGAACTTCCGACTTCGACATATTTTCATACAGGTACACCCATTTCCTTCTCCGTTTGCAGTGTTCTGATACCGAAGTATCAAAGAAGCCATGGCCACGCTGCCTATTGCACCGTAAGCAATGGGTTGGGTGTTTTTTTAATATTGTACCCAGTTGATTTTGCAGTGCATTTTGGGCAAAATGAGTTCGGCAGTCGTTTGTGTTATGTTTGTTAATATTTTGTGTTGGTTTTGGCACATCTTCGATGTTCAGTCCATTAGGGTGAGAAATTTATGTTTGTGGGGTGTAACGGAGTTAGTGTTGGGGTGAAATGGAGTTGGTGTTCATGTCATTTTAATTTTTGTCTATGCATATATTCCCATTTCAGTTTGTAGAGGGTAGTTGATGATTTAAAATCTCCAGTTGAAGTTCCCTTGGTTGATTTTGGTTTAGAATCTAGTTTGGGAGTTTGGTTTTGGGATGTTGGGTTCGGTTCCAGGTTGATTTGAATCAAGTTTCCCCATTCAAAATTGATTCAAAAACAAGGATTTGGTTTTGAGTTTGGATGCCGGATTATGTTCTCTGGTTTTATTTGGCCGTGTAGTGTTGGCTGTGTTTGATTTTGAGATTGTAAGAGGTATGTTGTCTCTGTCTGTCCGTGCGCCTGTTTCCAGTTTCAGTCGAAGGGGTTTTGGTGTTGTCCATCCCGGTTGTGACTTCTGTTACAACTTCCTGTTGTTAGAAATAGAATACTCAATGATTTTATTGGTGAGGTCTGTTGGCTGCCTCTGTTGCCTGGTCCATCTCCGGTCCAATCTTTTTGTTGGCCGTCTGTCTCAGTCCGGTTTGGTTAATTTGGGATCCGGGTAGTGTGTGTTCTTGTTGTTCATCTCATCTTCATAAGAGTTCATGTCTATATTCAATTTGTTCTTCTTTGAAGGTGTTTTAGATCCATTTTCTTTGTTTATGTTTTTGAGGTTGGAAAAAGTGGAATACAAAACATTTGCTATGAAGACAATTAGAATTCAATAGAAGTAATTAAAGTTGTTGTAAATAAATACTAAACCATGCATGAACAGGCCACGATTATTTATCAGAAATTAATTGTCCAATCCTTTTATTGTATTATAAAAATGGTTGTTTGATTTAATTTTGTTTAAAGCATAGATATTTGGTTTTCGTTTAAACTTTTTTTAAAGCATAGATGTTTGGTGTACTATTTATAATAAGGGTTACTATTTTTAAATAAGATGTATGCCGCATTTGGTCATTTATTCAATGTCTCACATTAGTCCCCGCATCTTAATTCTTAACGAGCTGCTGTTAGTAATATTTGTAAGTATATTAGCTAAATTTTTCATCAAGATAATGATAACACAGGCCCCCACTACCCACATTGATCTTATAATGTTTTTTACTTTAGTGTATTTTATGCAAAATAAGTATACTTATTCCATTTGCTAGACATTATGTAGGCATTAAAAATTGAGTTTGTGTCGTACTGTCTTAAGTACAAATATTGGCAAATGAAATAAGTATACGATATAATAGGTTCTATATAGATGACTGCCTAAGTGAATACATTTGTAAATTAAATTTGCTTTTTCATTTGAGATTGATACTTGATAGTTTGCAGCAGTCAGTTTTTTCGCTGCTATTTTTTAAAGAAGCAAAACTCTCATGTCTTTTCTTTGGTAAGGACACTTTCTATCCCTCTTACATCCACCATGGCTTTAGTTGGACAATGTGCGCAGGTTCTTTCATTCATCTATGTGAATCTGTGTGCTCCAAATTGTGTAATGTTCTAGTTTCTTCGTATAGGTTGTGGAATCCATAGGCATTAACCTCTTAATACTGACTGCATATTGCTCTACTGTTGCATACCCGCATGCTACCAATCATCTAATCGGTGGACCTGTAACCGACCTTTTTGAACCCTTATGGAGAATAATTATTATTTAATTAATTGAATGCTACAAAAGGTTCCCTCTAAAGTATTTGCATAATATTGGTATGTGATTTTAATATCGCAGAAGAGTACTCGTACAAGAGAACTATTTGTGAAGAAGCGCTGTTACATAATAAACTTGTGCGTGACATCTGGACATCCTTACACATTTGAGGGTTTTGCAGGTATTTGTACCCTGTATTCGCCCCATTTCAAGTGCATTGGAGTTCACAACACTCTGTGTATATCATATGTGTAAAGGTATGTATGAAAACTCCTGATGTGCTGTCGAAAAAAATTGCTGCTGCAAATTTCGCGCGCTGAAAAGTGAAGCAGTTGTGTTGCTGAAAAATTAGTGACATTTCTAAATTATAAGATTGCGATTGTTTGAATTCTTTGCTTGAGTCGTTGGCTAAAAGAATATTAAAGCTAGTTTAAATGGATATTGTGGCTAATTTAGTTATTGCTTTAGTTAGAATGCAAGTTGTTTGATGAAATATATTTCTAAATGGCTGTTGATACGAATGATGCACTGCAGTTTACTTTATATTTTGGTTTCAATTATACTAAATTGCTTATATTGCTGGTACTTGTGTGGATGTTGATATGTAATCATCGATGACTGTGAGCTGATAAACCCCGAGCTGTATTTATTCTGATTGATAAGTACTAAATGTTGCTTTTGCCTGTTTGTTTGATGCAACAATGGACGGATATATTTACCGTATAATTTTGCTGTTATATGATTCAGGTTAAGTGTGTCAAACATCAAGTAATAATAATATCGAACAGCTGATATACGGACCTATCAAGTGAAAAGCAAGGTAACTTTTTCTTTCCGAGACATGGCATACTAGAACTGATAATGCGCGATAGATTGAATTGATATGTGTTGATGTTTTGGAAAAAAAGTTGTGTAGAAAACAGCTGTGTTGCTCAGACCCGCCGCGTTAGTGTAAACTGGTGTGTTCAAATATCGTGGAGCATTTGAACTGATGTGGTGAACATTGCTTTTATTGTTGTAGCAATTTTAGGTTGTTGAAAATATCTCATGCTAAGAGGATAGAAAACTTATTTTGCTGAAAAATTAATGACATTTCTAAATCATACGATTGAGAAAGTTCTTATGCTTTGACCATACCCACAATGCCTGAAGGAATATTAAAAGTACTTTAGCTGGTATTACGATTAATGAATATTAAAAGTAGGTTCAATGCTATTACGTGTAATTTACTTATTCGTTTTGTACGTACGCAATTTCGAAGATGTGTTACTTTTTGAATGTGGTTTAAAAAATGCATCCTGTAGTGTTATAATTACAATTAAACTCTGTAAAACTATTGATCGCGACTGAAATAATAGATCTCCGTAGTTATGGGTACAACCTGATGAGATATATGAAAGTGACGATTATCTAGCCACCTAACTCTTTCGATACGACACGCTGAGACATTCCTCGTATGATTGACTCTCCTTTATTGTATATAACTATATATTCAAAAGTAGTAAAGAAACAGGATGATTGGTGCTGGAAATCACGATTGGATGTATGCTCCAAGAACAGGGCTAAACAAAACCCCAGAATGGTTTGTTGAGGGAGTTGACCAGTTCATGGAGTTCTGTGTCAATCACCCGGAGTGGATGCGCGGCTCAGATAAGGTTGTATGCCCCTGCAAGAAATGCCGTAACTGCAAGTTCCAGGATATAGATGCTTGCAAGGTCCACCTGTATAGGGTTGGGTTTGTGGATGGGTACACGACGTGGTTCTTCCAGAGGGAGCGACGTGTAGGTGCAACAGGATGTGTGATCCAATGCCATCCAGAGTAGACTGCGCCACCCGATCCATACCGGGAAATGGTATGCAATGCATTTGCTCATGATTACGTGGATAACACACAATATGAGATGGAAGCACCCGAGGAGGAGCCCTCGCCCGAGCAAAAATGCTTCTTTGAGATGTTGGAAGCATGCAACAGGAGGGCATGGTCAGGCAGTGCGAATATGCCTCAGCTAGAGTGCGTGTCCCGTATGCTAAACCTAAAATCAGAATACAACATTCCGGACTCCGGCTTCGATTCCCTGATGCAGATCCTCCATGACTTGCTCCCCAAGGATGATAACAATCTCCCAAAAAAATTTTATGAGACCAAGAAGCTGATGTCATGTCTGGGTCTGTCGCACGAGAAAATAGATTGCTGCGAGGATAACTGTATGTTGTTTCGCGGGGAGCACAGTGAAGCAACCGAATGTCTGTCTTGTGGTAAATCCAGATATGACGCGAACAAAGCAGGAAAAGTTCCCCGCAAGTACGTGTTTTACTTCCCCCTGACACTGAGGTTGCAACGACTGTATCTGTCACGTGCCACCGCCTTGAAGATGACATGGCACGCTGACCACACCCACGACATTGCTGGTGAAATGTGTCATCCATGTGACTCAGAAGTGTGGATGAACTTCAACGCCACACATCCTACGTTCACGTCTGACCCCCGTATTGTACGTTTGGGACTGTGTAGTGATGGCTTCAACCTTCATGGACAGTACGGATCACAGTATTCCTGTTGGCCCGTGATCGTAATGCCGTGTAACTTACCACCTGCCATGTGTATGAAAGAGGCCACCATGTTCTTGACATGCCTAGTACCGGGACCAAAGAGCCCCAAGCAGTGTATTGATGTGTTCCTACAGCCCCTGATTGAGGAATTGGTGGGTTTGTGGAACGAGGGTGTCCCGGCGTATGACGTTTCAACGAAAAGAAACTTCAATCTGCGGGCTGTGTTGATGTGGACAATAAGTGATCTCCCAGCATATGCAATGTTATCTGGGTGGAGTACGTACGGTGGGTTCACGGCATGCCCTGTTTGCATGGATGAGACGGTAGCCATACGATTAGTGAATGGTCAGAAACAATCTTTGTTTGATGCTCACAGGAGGTTCCTACCTCATGATCACCTGTTTCGTCGGGATGCCGTGGGATTCAGGGCGGTAATCACCGAGGATCGCCCACCGCCTCGGCATCGAGATAGCCGTCAAGTGATGCAGGATATCGATACTTTTCGTCTGGATAAGGTCACAGATATCGGGGTGAGGGGAAAAATGCAAGCCGAGGCCGAACATGTGGGTGGAAGAAACAGAGCATATTCTGGGACTTGCCGTATTGGCAAACAAATCTGATATGACATTGCTTGGATCCAATGCACTGCGAGAAGAACATACTAGAAAAATTCTTCTTCACCATTCTTGATGTGCCTGGGAAAACCAAGGATAATGCAAAGTCGAGGGAGGACATGAAATTAATATGCAATCATCCCACTTTACAGATGGATCGACGGACCGGCAAATACCCGAGAGCGAATTACGCATTGAGTAAAGAAGCTCGCGATGAGCTATTGCTATGGGTGACAGAAATCAAGTTTCTTGATGGATACGCTTCTCAGCTGAAGCGGTGTGTGGACAGGAAGAACGGCCGAATGTTTGGGATGAAAAGCCAAGATTGTCAGGTATTCATGCAGCGCTTGATTCCCGTTGCCTTCAAGGAACTACTGCCTAAGGGAGTGTGGGAGGCACTTACTGAGGTAAGCAACTATTTCAAATGTCTGAGTACGAGGGTTGTGAACATTGATGTCCTCACAAAGCTTGATCGGGACATTCTTGTCATATTGTGCAAACTGGAGCGCATATTCCCGCCTAGCGTGTTCGATGTGATGGAGCATTTGGCTGTCCATCTTGCACACGAGGCAATGATAACTGGGCCCGTACAGTTCCGTTAGATGTACCCGCTTGAACGGTATGAGCACTACCTAAGTCGTATTGTTTTCAATTTATATATATATGTACACATCGTCAGACTTTGTATGTTCATAATTCGCTATGTGTAACAGTGTAATGCAGCGTCTAAAGAAAACTGTTAAAAATAAGGCGAGGGTTGAGGGCTCCATCGCAAGTGCATACCTTGTAAGGGAGGCCACAATATTTTGCGCTCACTACTTCGAGGAGCATGTACTGAAAAAGACATAGATTCGTTGCCGTCCCTCGTACTGATAACGGTGGGTTCAGGGGTGGACAAGACATAGATTCGCTGCCCAGAATGTTCAGATTTAAAGGACGGGCGGAGGGAGCAGACTCGTACCCTGACACATGATGAGCACGAAATTGCACATTCATACATCATGATGAACTGCGATGAGATCGCACTGTACATTAGGTCAGTATGACTCGTATTATGTTTTGAGTGCACACATTGTGTAGATATCTATAACTTGTTCATATGTTTGGTCACAGCGTATATGAGGATTACGTCCGAGCTCAGGAGCCTCGAATATCGGGTGAAGATCTGAGCAGGATTGTTGCCACGAACTTCATGACATGGTTTTGTGATTACGTAAGATGTTTAATCGTCCGTACTCTGTTAATGTGTTGCAACGATGACTTGCAGCACTAACGCAATTGTGCTGTGGGTCCTATGGTGACAGGTACGACAAAATGAAGTTGACGATGTGGTGATCTGACATTTGGCACATGGTCTAAGGATCAAGGCCCATGTCCACTCCATGTACTTCATAAATGGATATAGGTTCCAAACAGAATCACGATCGTCGAGCAGGGCTGCGTACAATAGTGGCATTGCTGTCATGTCAGACCACGGAGAATACTACGGGCAGATCATGGAAATATTAGAGGTAGAGTATACTGGACTGCCTTCGCTGACATGTGTGTTGTTCAATTGCAAATGGTACGATCCAACACCAGGGATTGGGACTGTATATGATGAACGATACGGTCTAGTTGAGGTGAATAGCACCAGATGGTTACCACCCACCAATCCATTCATTCTTGCAAAGCAGGCCACCCAATGTATGTATCTGCCGTTCCCTGGGGCAAAGGGCCGGAGGGCTAATTGGCTAGCTGTATGTATGGTTAAGCCACGTGGCTGGTATGAAGTGAAGAGGACGGGCCAGACTTTAGTGCGTACCAACAATACAGTGGGGATCAAACCTTTGCCATTGAGCCACCCGATCTATCCGACGCTCACAACGGTTCGACTGATCGCGGCATTGGATACTTGTCGGACCATGGGGAGAGTGAGGGGGACGAGGACGACAGAACGACCGATGTCGATGCAGATGACACAGATGACAGTGATTACATTGGTTTGTATTATTGTTCTGTTTGTATTTATTGTTCTGTTCGTATTTATTGTTATGTTTGTATGTGTTGTTCAATTCGTTAATCCATTAATCAATATATCACGTCGTTGGGACATTCACCATCATTGCATTTCATGCAGATGCCTAGATCTAGGGCATCGAGTAGTACCAGCCGTGGACACAATGGTGGTGACACTAGGGATCCTACCGGCAGCACTACAGGGATGTCGTCATGGAGGTACATTACCCGTGCAGATCTGGCGCAGCCACCGATGACATCTCGTGGTATCGGCCGGGGACGGGGCCGGGGGGGGGGGGGGGGGGGGGGGGGGGGGGGGGGGGGGGGGGGGGGGGGGGGGGGGGGGGGGGGGGGGGGGGGGGGGGGGGGGGGGGGGGGGGGGGGGGGGCATGCTGGCACTGATGAGCTATATGGGACTGGGTCAGATGATCATCGATTGTCCCCTGCCCCAGCCGATGTGGGATTGACCACACACCCTGAGTCAGTACGAGGGGCGCCGAGCCCTTTATTGCCGACCGTCAGTTCGGGGTCTTCAGGCGCGAGTTCTTCACATTGCCGCCCACCCGATGATCGAGTCAACCGTTCAGTCCGAGCGCATATGGAGCAGCCCACCTCCCCCCCACCTGCAGGTATTTGGGTACACAATGTTTATAATAATACATTTGCACACCGAACTAAAAGGTGTGTATGTTCATAGATATATACATATATGTTTCTTCTGCTTCTGTTTGTAGATGTTCCGGCTCCGCCTTCCACGACGGTGGATTCACGTAGACAGGAACTGCCCCCAGAGCGATTGATGCTTAGAGGCATGCGTCCACGGGCTGTGGCGCTTGACGACCCCTCTGCAGGTAATTTCGATCATATCACTACCTCATCAAAGCAACGTGTATAAAAGTTTGGTAACTGGAAATGTATACATGTGCAGGGGAGCCCCATTGAGCCACAACTGATGACCACTCTGCGGGTGTGTTGTATCATATCACTACCCCATCCAACGTAATGACTTTCCTTTAATAGTTTACTAAATGCAAATGTGCACAGTTGCAGCAGAGCCCCATCGTGATGCAGCTGATGCCCCTTTGATTGCACCATCGGGCCGAGGCCTGGGCCTGAGGCACGTGCCCGGACGTGCCGTACCAGCATGCAGGCGTGTGTCAGGTCGGGAATACACACTGCCGACGCTTGCTGAGCCCCAGTGTTGTTGGCTAGATCCAAATAGACGGTACATTACATTTACTACGTTCTTGATTATGATTTCGTATAACCATGGTTTTAGATAACGTTTTCAATTCATGCCACAGTATCTAGCCATCGAACCCCGTATCCACTTTCACGGCCACACAGATATTCCCCCAGTGGGTGGATGCGGCCAACAGGATGGTATGGAGCTGGATCTGTGAACAGGTATACGAATTCTACTGGGTGGAGTTCAAGGTACTACATGCTTCGTTACTTTACTTTCGGATATTGAAATTGTTACCATCACAAATTATTTTCACTGTCGGGTTTCCATATACAAGCAAAGATATTGGTATTGGGATGATGGGACGCCGGAACTGACGCTGAAGAAAGTGTGGAGCTCCCTCGTAGGGAAGGCTTACGGGGGCAAGATAAACAAGGACAGGGGAAAAAACGTTAAACCGTTTGAGAAGCTTCCTGACGCGGCGTGGGAGAACTGGAAAGCGTTCTTCGAGGGAGACAACAACTGGCGTCGGCGCAGGGAGGTGAACCGCCGGAATAGGCAGCGGGGCACCGATCCTAGCACCCGGGCTGAGGGCACCCAGGTTGCAGGTGCACGGTCCTTCACCTATGTTCGAGAGGACCTGGTATACACTCCTACATTAATCCATTGATTTACAGTTGTCCATTTGTACCTGACGCAGCGAATTATATGCCTTTTATTTCTTGTAAGTATCGTAGTTACGTAAACATTTCTTGTTTTCAATGCACTCCTGACACAAAATAGATGGTCGCCAATGGTGGTGAACTGGCCACCATTGCCGCAATGTACATCGAAATGCATGCCCGCCAGGCTGTACGGACGGGCCAAACGACGGGGCAGCAGCTAGATAGTGATGATCCGGCCACCGGTGGGGTTGAGGAGCAACAGGAACCCGATGCACCCGTGTGGGTGAATCGCGGCTGTGCGGAAATGTTTGTAAGTAATCCTAATCATCGAATCTGACAAGCATTACAAATTGCTATCATTGATACACTGTGTTAATGTCACCTGTCGAGCAAGATTTATGGGAGACTCTCCTCAGCCGTGCGTCGCAGTTGCCTAGAGGGCCCGATGATCCACCGATTGACGAGGATGCGCTTTTGGTTGAGGCCGTGCAGACTTTGTCCACAGCCAGGGGTTCTAGGCAGACGTACGGATTCAGATCACATCAGGTCCAAGTGCCCACCCGAGTCGCAGCTGGACCATCGGACCTCCCTGAGTCGCCGACGGTATTGCATGAAATCTTTCAACTTGTAGTTGCTTCATTCACTATAATGATTTCTCTCACTAGTCTCAATGCATACTTCCATTAAATAATGTAACGCAGGCACATGCTCGTCGGGTTGCGGCATTCGAGGCACGGCAGGAGGACGTACGCAGACTTGTGGCGCTGCTAAAGTCGCATGGGGATACACTACATGATCTGACAGCTGCGCAAAGGGAGATGTCCGCGCGGATCGAGAACCTTGAGCGCGTAGTTGGTGTTCACCCTCCACCACCTCGTTCACCGTGACTAGGGCAGGGCGGGAGTGCCAGATCATCCACTCAGCGGTTGAACGAAGATTGATGCATGTGTGGTATTTTATACTTTTAAGTAGTGTTTTGCTTTCATGCGTTTGTGTTTGTTGCGCATCCCACGTAAAAGTTTAAGCTTGTGAGAAACTTGAAATAGTTTACACTTATTATTAACGTCGTCCGAACTTCTAACTTTTTTGCAATGGTAGGATACACATGGCTCCATTCATTCTCAAGACTTTGGATATTCTCAGGTATGTTGTTGATATTTTTAGGGAACTTGAATCTTGTTTCTTTTATTGGACTCTTGGATTTTATTGATATTTCTGTATTTTTAATTTGGGGGATTAGAATAGGGTTTCGATACGTATTAAATAAGTGCTGCTGAAATTGAGGCTGTGATGTTGCCATGGTTACCATTGTGATCCTCTGATTTATTGTCTTTCTGGTTCAGTAACGATATGAGAAATGATTGCCTTTGTTCTGCCTTTTATTCTTCATTGGCTGTTGTCTTGAATCGAAACTTGAATGATGAAATTGAGCTACTGAAGCATTGATGTTCAGCAGCCTGTGTTACAGCTGGTTTCTATTTGGAATCTGGCAAACTAAGAATTAAGGAATGATAAAAGAACGATAACTCCATTTATATTATTGCATGCTGTCAAACTTCCACAGGTTCTTGAATCTAAGTTGAATGCTGAAATTGACTATTCACAGAGCATAAACAATCGATCTTCTTGCTATGTTTCTGATGATAAATCTGTGTTGTTATTGAGACCTAATGACAGAACAATAGCTGGCCCTTTTTGCATGTGTTTAATGGATCTACTTTGATGTTGCAATGGTTAGTGTTGTCATCCTCTGATAGTATTGTCTTTCTGGTTCAGTAACGATACGGGAAATCGTTGTCTTTGTTCTGCATTTTATTCGTGATTGACTGTTGTCTTGAATCGAAACCTGAATGATGAAATTGAGCAGATGAAGTTTTGATGTTGAGCAGCCTGTGTTACAGGTGGTTTCTTTGTGGAACATGGCAAACTAAGAATTAAATAATGATAACTCCAATTATGTTATTGCATGCTGTCAAACTTACACAGATTCTTGAATCTAAGTTGAATGCTGAAACTGAGTATATATTGACAGAGCAGGAACCATCGATATTCTTGCTATGTTTGTGATGATAAATCTGTGTTGTTATTCAGAACTAATGACAAAACAATAGCTG
>MAYD01786841.1:0-13554 GCA_001909325.1 Ruellia speciosa
CTCATTCTTTCATTCGATTAACTAATAAAATATTTTTTTATCTTCTATCTCTATTTATTAATAAATACTTAATTTTTTTTCTTTTAATTCATTACTAAAATACTTCATTTCCTTCCCCCTTTCTTAAATTTTGTCTCAAAACCTTATGTAATTAATTTTCAGGAACCGACGGAGCATTAAATTTGAAATTAACATAGGTGAAGCAGACTGAACCCTGAATTTGGTATGGAAGTATTAAATGGGTAGGCCTTTGGACCATTTCTACTTCTACTTCTACTAATAGTGGGTGGAAAAAAGGCAAATGAAGAAGAAAACTCTGCCGTCTGGCACAGGAGACTCGACGAGGACAGTTTGGTAATTCGGCACGGCCATTGTCAGTCCTCACTTCTATTTCAAGTCTCAAGACTTGACCCTCCCTTCCCTGCAAAGTGTTCACTTCTCTCTTCTAACCTTCCCTCCCCCTGTCTCCCTTCGGACAGATTCATATTTTTCACTACACAGTGCACAGAGATAGAGACAGAGGCAAAGAATAAAGCTAAAAGGAACTATCATATCCCTTCAGAATCACATGACATGACCACATTGCATTCCTCTCCCTTTTCGTCTTTCCCCTCCCTTTCCCCTTAATTGTTTTTCCTCTTGCACCAATCCCTTACCTCAACCTTGGAAAATGTCTGCCAAGAACACGAGCTTAGTCTCTCCAAAATGGACTCTATTTCTCTGTATTGCTTGCTTCTGTACTGGGATGTTCTTCACCACCAGGTAAATTAAACAAAAGGGCCCATGTTTTCTTTCTTCAAAATTTGTTTTTGAATGGGTTTGTTTGGATTGAATTTATTGTTTATTGCAAGTATTTTTGAATTGGGCTCCAATTAATGAATTCATTTGATGTCTTACTCCAATTTTTTATCACAATTCAAATATTTAATGTTCTTGTGATTGCATAACTCATCAATGAGTTTTAGGCTCCAGTGATTTTGCAAAAATCAGAAGGGTGGTTTTCAAATCTTTTGGAGTCAAAATTTGGTGATCAAGAGATGGTTTGAATTTGAATTTTGTATACCTGTTTCATCATTGGAGATTATATTGGTGATTGAAATTGTCGAGCTTTAGATCTTATTTAGATTTTGTGGTCTTATATATGCACTACACACCATTTGCCAATGTAAAATATTTATCTAGATCTTTGTTAGTTTTTTCTGTTATTTTGCCATTGAATTTTTGCCTATGAGAAACCCTTAAATGCCCTATTGTTCCCTGACTGATTACTTAGATCTTTAGGTGTAATACATACATCTTAGTCGAAGGCAAGCGGGTGACTTTCGATGTGTTATTGTTTCTTGTAGGAATATGATGGCTAAGTGTATGTTTTGTAAGTAGTATTCCTTGTTGTTTATCTACTTTAATCCCTTTTAGTCGTCAGCGTCTATGTTTTCCCATAACTCAGCTTTAAGACGTTAAGTGGATATGGATTGAATGTCCAGTGAGAACGTTGTTTACTGACAAAGCATTTGGCCACAGATTATGGACTATGCCGGAAACAAAAGGTGTCACAAGAATAACGGCAGTTGAAGCCGAGAGATTGAAACTAGTATCAGAAGGCTGTGATCCAAAATATGTGAGAATTTTCATCTTACTCTAGTTATGTGATTGTTTTTATCTTTATACATACACCTTGATGTTTTCGTTCCATCCATTCGCAACAGAGTGGTGTAAAAAGGGTCCCAAAACAAATCTTCCGGGAAGTATCCAAGACTCAACAAACTCTTCAGTAAGTTTGTTTTCTCACAGGACTGAGCAACAAATCAACTATGCATTTTTCCTTGCATTATATTCACGTATGTTTATCGTAGAACATTGGACAAAACCATTTCAAATCTGGAGATGGAGTTAGCTGCTGCAAAGGCTGCACACGATTCGATTCTGAGCGGCTCTCCCCAATCAGAATCTACTACTTCAGACAAGGACTCGTCCAGCAGAAGGAAATATTTCATGGTTATCGGAGTAAATACTGCATTTAGCAGTAGGAAAAGGCGGGATTCAGTTCGTGCTACGTGGATGCCACAAGGTTTGTGGATTAAATACTCGTGTCAAATTGCTTCCTTCGTCACAAATTCTGAATGTTGTGTTGTTATTGTATTTGTAAAAATAGGCGAAAAACGGAGAAAGTTGGAGTTAGAGAAAGGAATCGTGGTTCGCTTTGTCATCGGTCATAGGTGGGGATCGAACTTGAAAGCTATCATAATTTCCACATCCATATAATACTATTTTGTCGGTGCCTCACACATCGCCTTTTTTTTGGTGACACAGTGCAACATTAGGGGGTGTGCTCGATAGATCAATAGAAGCTGAAAATCAAAAGCATGGCGACATCATGAGATTGGTAAAGACATCTACTATTATGCTTTTTCTTTATATTTATCGAGTTTGATTTCATTATTCTTTATTCGGTACTCAGGATCATGTTGAGGGTTATCTCGAGCTGTCAGCAAAAACAAAGACTTACTTTGCTACAGCTGTGTCTTTGTGGGATGCGGAGTACTATGTTAAAGTTGACGATGATGTCCATATCAACATAGGTAATGGAGGTGATTAAATAGTGATGGGGCATAAAATTTGCCCAACCCTTTCTGAGGTTTCTAAAAAATTTCTTTCATTCTATTGTCATATTGCAGCAACTCTCGGAGAAACATTGGCAAGGCACCGTAAAAAGCCAAGAGTGTACATAGGATGTATGAAATCCGGTCCGGTCATTGCGCAGAGGTATTCTAATATGATCATTCCTTGTCTTATTTGTACGACCTAAGGTTGTTTGGCTTTAGCTTATTTCCTGAGCTACATTTAACAGGGGAGTGAGATATCACGAACCTGAGTTCTGGAAATTCGGGGAACCTGGGAACAAGTACTTCCGACATGCTACTGGACAATTATACGCCATTTCAAAAGATTTGGCTTCTTACATTTCAGTAAACCAGTTAAGTTTCATGCCACAGGCAACAGTAAAACACTGTAAAAAAACCATATCTACAAGCATGGCATAGTGACTGTTTTTCTCAAATGCGTCTGATGATAGGCATGTTCTCCACAAATATGCAAACGAAGACGTCTCTCTTGGAGCCTGGTTTATTGGGCTTGATGTGCAACATATCGATGACCGAAGATTGTGCTGTGGAACCCCGCCAGGTAAATCTCTTACATCGGCTGTCTTATGCTCATGGAAATATACACTGGCCAAACCAAAAAATCGCAACCTAGTGATGCCCTTGTTCGAGGAATTCAATTTGAATAAATGTCACTAAATGGAAAATTTTAGATGCTACTTGGAAAAGAAGGGTCACGAACAACCTTAGTAATAGTCAAGAGGGCCTCTAATAAAGGTCATTGGCGAACTTTTTTTCTTAAGTAGCGACCAAATTTTCTATCATAAAAGTGACTATTTCTTGTAGTGTGTAGACTGATACATTTTTCTTTTAAATTAAACTTTTAGCTTATGTGATCATTTGACGTAGTATCGCAATAAGATGTAATGTCTTGTATTCAAATCAAGCGCAGATTGTGAATGGAAGGCACAAGCAGGCAACATCTGCGTTGCTTCATTTGACTGGACCTGCAGCGGGATATGCAGATCTGTTGACCGGATAAAGGAGGTTCATCGTCGGTGTGGTGAGCGCGAGGATGCAGTTTGGAAGGCAGCTTTTTGAGAGTCATGACCTAACCAGGTTGGACCCTCGATGCTAGCTTTCCCTCAGTCCATTTTCACACGACAGTAATGACGATATTATACCAATTGATGCATACTACACAAGGAGGGATATATCTATAGAGACGGGTAGAGTGGGTATAGCTTTGCGAAACTTCTCCATTTTAGCAGAGAAGTGAAGCTGCAAAATGCAGTGGCAAGCCGGGACGCGATCTTTTTCTGACATTCTTTGAAAGCTAATTGTAAGTTTCAGTGTTGAGTGAGCGTAATGTAAGAAGCTTATATATGTATAGACAGACACATCTGCTGCCAGAATGTGAAGATCATACATGTGCATTAAGATTAATGCCTTGATCTTTACAGTTAGTTTGTAATTAATGGCAGAAAATTATATTACATATATATATGTATGTTTGTATGGATTTTTGTGCTCTTTTGGAAGGCAATATTACAAATTTTACCTATGCATTGCATAGAAACAGTTCTCTCGAGCCAACATTCTACAATTAGATGATAATCAAGAATATTGCTATAGGACTAAAATTGGCATCTTGTTGAGAGTATATTGACACTTACAGTTAAAAGTGTTCTTCCAAAAACCTCTTATGTTTAGGGAATTGAAAGCAATTTATTTTTTAGGTGGAAATAATAAAAGTATATATGGAAGAAGATATTAAATTTATTTTGAAAAGAGTGAAAAACATAAGCAAAAATTTGTTCTTTAAGAGACATGTAATAAAGAACGGAGGGAGTACATTGCTAAAATAAAATTTTCAATGACATTTAATATAATTTAAACGATTAGGATTAGGCAAGTGTAACATGCCTACCACTCCGAACTATATACGGGACCTTTTAAACAAGAAATAAGCCACCTTAATTATCACTATCCTATAATAACTATCAGTAATCATCACGATCTATTTGTAGAATGTTGGTTCTAGAGAACTATATATATGTGCAAATGCATAAGTAAAATTTATACAACGTTGTTGAAATGAATATTTTAAATGACATTGAATATAACTTAAACAACAATCAATACTGTTGGACTATGATAATCTAATATGTCGATCACTCCTAATTATGAGACTATTTAAACTTGAAATAAGCCACCTCAATTATTACAAATCGAAAATAACTATCAAAAACTATCACCATCTCAGTCGCATTCATATCCTTCTTTAGGAGTTGATATTTGAGCCCATCTTCAAAAGGAAGTTGTGGCTAGATAGAGGACCTATTGAAGTTGTCACAACTTTTGTCGCAATAGCAGCCTACTCTATCCAGTTCCAGAGAGTAACAACTTAAAAATATTCATCTTTAAGGCATGGTAAATTTAGTCTAATAACTTCTCAAAAACTACTCAATTCGAGCACAAAACACCTAATTTTGGTTGGAGACTCAAAGCTCATTTCCTCACATATCAAGTCCAACATCCTCATGACTTTGTGCTATATACCCAACGTTGATTATAATTGCTCATCGAACTTCTTATAAATTTTGTCAAAATAAAAATGTGGCAACTATAAATCACTACACGTTTGATGAAAATTGTAGTGCTTATCAAAGCAACGCAACTGATCACAAACAACAAAGGCAGGGATGGACCGAGGGGGCTGGCGGAAGTCATCCCCCACCGCCCTAAAATGTTTAAATATCATATGTACTTTTTTTTTATATTTTCGGTTGATAGTTTAGTTTCAGTTATCTTAAAATAGTGTGGTTCCGCCTTCTAGAGTTCACATCACTATAATTTTACTAAGTATAAAAGTTTGCCCCCTAATATAAATTACTGCATTCGTCTCTGAACAAAAGGTCTTGGGAGAAAGTATAACAAACTTTGTTTTTTACAGTGATATAATCCATATGGCTTAATGGTAATGGCATGGTTTCTAGTAAGAAGAGTTTGTATCTGTGGCTTTTGAAATCTCCTACTCTTGTACATGGAATGGAGGCAACCATCAATGGTGACAGCATCACATAAGGGACTCACTGGCCATATGATTTTTTATTTTTACTTTTACTTTTGTTTTTATTAATTAATTTATTTATTTATTGTCTGTTTTTGGAGTATGCAGATATGATGGAATCAAATGAGGTGAAGATGGTTGGATATAAAGTGCTCAATTTTATTCTCTTAGCAAACACTTATCATTATGGAATCTGACTCTCATATAAACATTCTTCCTTGGATTAAAAATACTCATTGCACTTGGGAACATTAAATGAGAATCTACATCTAAAGTAAAAAGTTTGATTGAATAGATGAGGTCATCTGAATTATTTGAATTATTAAATTATAAATTTAAATAAATAAAATTAATGATTAAAAATATTTTTATTTACTTTTAAAAAATTTGATGCTGACATTTTTTTTAATTATAAATAGACCTGGACTAATATAATTTACGCTATACAATTACCAATATATCCTTCATTGAAATCCAGAAAAAATTCTAAGCCTAAAATCTGGGGTTTCTAGAATCAAGATAAATATAGTTCAAATGGGGCGCACGTAGTTTTTCTAAAACTATTAAACGGTCTCAACGAAAACTCCTTGCTAGCCAATAGAACATGATTAAACAGGGCCTTTAGACGCAGCCCAACAGCAAAATAAACAAAAGCCCAATAACAATGTAAACGTGTTAGCAACTTTACAGATACTCTGGCAGATATGAACAGAAAACATGAAGTAGCTTCTAGCTCTAGCCAACTCCAGTAGCATCTTTGATCACAGGCATCATCTTCACACCCTCCCCGCAAGCTGAAACAGGGGCTCCACACAGATTTAGTTTGCCATAGTGTCGATGAAAAATTTTAGCAAACAAGCTCTTTGTAAAAAGGTCTGCCAATTGCACCTGAGTCGAAACAGGTTGAGGATCGAGGAAGTTAGGCCGAAAATGTTGCCTAACATAGTGACAAGTAATGTCAATGTGCTTAGTATGCCTCGTGGTAGACAGGATTCTTGACAAGCTTGAGTGCTGACTTGTTGTCACGGAACAACGGAATAGGAGTAGGACAATCAAAGTGCAATTCCTACAACACATATGAAATCCAGAGAAGTTCTAAGGCAGCAGCTGCAAGGCTACTATACTCAGCCTATGTAGATGATCTGCTAACGACTGTTTGCTTCTTGGTTTTCCTGGAAATAAGAGCACCTCCCAACAAAATACAGTAGCGAGTGTCAGGGCAATTTCCCCAGTCTGCATCACAGTAACCGGTTAACTGCAAAGAACCATTATAAGTAAAGAAAATTCCTAGAGTAATTGTATTGCTGAAGCAAGTAAGTGACAACATCTCAATGTTAAGTTGCTCAACTGTATTGGTAGGTTCATGCATATACTGGCTAAGTTGCTCAACTGTATAGTTGATATCTAGCCTTGAGAAACACAAGTAGAGTGGTTTGCCAACAACCTTCCTAAACAGCTTGGGGTTAGGAAACAATGCTCCCTCCAGCTTCAACTTCATGTTAGGAAAGGAAGGAGTGTGGATTCTGCCATTTTACAGTAACCTGCAGCTCTTCCAGTAGATCATGAGTGAACTTGGTTTGAGTAACAAGAATGCCATCTGCCTGCCTGTGCAACTTCAAACCAAGGTAGTATGCTGCTTCTCCAAGATCTTTTATGATAAACTGATCATTCAAAGACTTTCTGATGAATGCTATCTTAGTCAAGTCTCCTCCAGTAAGCAGTATATCATCAACATATACTACTAAAATCGCTATGCTCTTGTCAGTATGTTTCACAAATACACAATGGTCATGCTCTAATTGTATCAAACCCAAGGAGAGCAAGAAAGAAGTAAGGGCAATGTTCTATTGCTCGGGTGCTTGTTTCAATCCATATAAGGATCTCTGCAACTTACAAACCATTCCTTTATCAACAGGAAGTCCTGGAGGACATGTCATGTATAACTCTTCATCCACATTTCCATGTAGAAAAAACCATTGTTCACATCTAACTGGAAGAATGACCATCTATGCATAGCACATAAACCAATAACGAGCCTCATAGTGAGACTCTTAGCCGCTGGAGCAAAAGAATCATGGAAATCTTCTCCAAATTTTTGATGAAATCCCTTGGCCACAAGTCTTGCTTTGTACTTGTTAATTGGGCCATCAGGATGATATTTAATTCTAAATACTCACTTACAGCCTATAGCCTTTTTCTGTGGTGGTAATTTTACCAGATCCCAAGTAAGATTGTCTTCAAGTGCCTGTATCTCTTCTTGCATAGCTTGCAGCCACTTCGGTGACTTACTTGCTTCAGCATATGTTTGCGGAACCTTCTCAACACTGTTAACAGTGCACACATAGTCCTTGAACTTGACAGGAGGTTGTCTCAACCTCTGTGGTCTAGTGGATACTTGGGGCATAGGATTCTCCACTGATTCAGAAGGTATAGAGAGTTGTGTGCCTGAACTGAGTGAGTCAGAATCTCATGATATTGTAGGAAGAGAGGTAGAAGCAGGACTGAGAGAGTCAGTACTAGAGGAAATAAGGAGTTCCTTGCTAGGAAAAATATCAGAAGGTTTTTCTCCAAAGGACACAAGAGGCATATCAGATTTCTGAGCAGTGATGCTAGGAGATTGTTGAACATAGAATTGACAACATAAGGAACCACTGCTGTAGTCGTCTCGCTGGATGAAGTAGGCATCTTGAGAAAGATAACAGGTCACAGGCTCGAGAATGGCTCTGATGCCATGAAGAGGGAAAGCAATCTCGGAGGAGGGAAAACTGAAGAATTGTAAAGTTGTGTATTCGATCCGATTCAACAGAAACAAGTTAAGACAAAGCTTCCAAAAGCCAATGGCGTGTTTAGGGAGAACTGCCAGATTTTAGAGTTTTTTCCACATAATTCGAGCTAAGGGCTGGACCCCTGTGGGTAGTAAACTCCACTTGTAGGCAGATTTAACTGAAAAAAACCCCATGTTCTTTGAAATGCCACTTCACTTTATCTTCCACCTCAGGGCCATCAATGGGAATTGTTAATGTGAGAATATCTGATAAGTCAGCCTTAGTACAATGCTCTCAAGCATGTCTATATTCCAACCATATCCATCTTCCTCCAAAAAGTCTACCTCCAACATCTTGTTCTTTCCTACTCGCGATGGGTTTACAGAGACCCCGCCAAGGGATCCACAGATCCCTCCAAATGTCAAGCCTAAAACCTTCACCAACTATCTCCGACCTCTCACACGTAAGTCTGCACAGCTACATATGCTCCTCCAAGTTGGAGAAGCTAGCCTACCATTCCAAGATTTGATAAACAGGTCTTCAACGGGTTCGACTTTGTACTTGGACAGCAACACCTGGCTAACAAAAAGGGAGGGCTAAGTCAATATCCTCCACAATTGCTTACCAAAAGAGCCATCGTGAAAGCAACTAGGTTTCTCAAACCCAACCCTCCTTCCTCATTTGGAGTACAAATACTATCATTTCTTCCAGAAGATCCCTTTATTGTTCGCTGACTTCCACCAAAAAGACCTCATGCTTTTAGTAATGTCTTCAAGCATACAAGATGGAAGTTTAAAGACTCCCATAGCATAATTTGGCATGGCCTGCACCACATATTGTAGCAGAACTAACTTTCTTGAGAAGTTTCTCTAACAAACTCCCTATCTTGTCCCAGATCCTCTTAAGTCAGCCAAGTATAATCTGATTTGCTTCTCCAGTTAGGTACCACTGGCAGGCCTAAGTAATTCCAATCAGACAAACTACTTGAGAGATTGATTTGAAGATTATTCTGGATATGAGCCTTGATGTTATTCCTAACTTTGCTACTGCTTGGATTTCTAGCTATTAAGTTGTTGCCCATAAACCTTCTCATATAATCTGAAAAATTCTCTGATGGGAAATGTTTCACTAATCAGAGCTTGCGAGAAAACAAGAGTATCATCAGCATATAGTAATAAAGAAATACTAGGCACATTATCACCAATAGAAAGCCCTTTAAAGGTTTATGCAGAACTAGTAGTTTGGAAGAGGATAGTAAGCCCTTCAGTAGCAGTGGCAAAGAGGTAAGGACTAAGTGGATGACCTTGTCTTAAGCCTCTTGAAGGACTATAAACCCTGCCAGCCAAACCATTAACTAAAAAGAATACTCCATAGTTTATCAACAAAGATAGTGTTAAATCCTAAGGCCAAGATAGTGATTTTTTTGGGGTCTTCACTCTTTTGTTGGTATTATGATCATTTATGCCTATTGCTTCACTTTCATATTTGTTTTAGACTCTTTTTTATGCTGTCTGTTTTTTTTTGGTATGGGGGTTTAGCATTGTGTCTGTATATAGTCAGCCAACTATAATCTTGTGATTTGAATGCCATTTCTCTTAACTTCCTATCCTATTTTTTTACTTCTAATCACTTATTTGGTTGCCAGATATAGTTTCTCTCGAACCCTTTTACCTTCACATTTGTACACTTATGAAATTTACCTTCACATTTGTACACTTATGAAGGAATTCGTTTGTCTGTCTAGTTTTTTATTCAAATCGTATCAATGCTGAGGTCTTATGTTTTATGTATATTTTGATACATATTTATCTTATTTCGTGTGTTTTGGCATTCTGTAGTTATGGCTCAAGACACAGGCATGTTTACCGTGCCACAGACCATTGGTAGTGTTCTGTGCTGGAAGTGCGGTATTTTAATGCATTTGCTGCCAATATGTGTGCCAAATGTCTGCGGTCTGAAATTGATATAACGGAAGGCCTTCAAAAGCATGTTACTATCATCCATTGTCCTGAATGTCGCAGCTATTTGCAACCGCCACGAACATGGATCAAAGCACAGCTTGAATCTCAAGAGCTGTTAACCTTCTGTGTGAAACGATTGAAAATTTTGAAAAAGGTCCGTTTGGTGCATGCAGAGTTTATTTGGACAGAACCCCACTCCAAAGGATTAAAGTTAAGTTGAGGGTTCAAAAGGTGATTCTTAATGGAGCAATCCTTGAACAAGCTTATGTAGTTGAATATGTTGTGCAAGACCAGATGTGTGAGGCTTGTTCTAGGGTCCAGGCTAATCCTGACCAGTGAGTTGCTGCAGTGCAACTTCGGCAGCATGTCTCCCACAGACGCACTTTCTTTTATCTCGAGAAGCTTGTTGAATCTGGATCTAGGTTAGAAAAGGGGAATTTTGGTGAACGGAAGAAGAAACCGTTTCAATAATACCATTGGAGAAGAAAGCTGAATTTATTGATAAAATGAATGAATACAACTTACAAAAGCGTGTAGCAATTTATAAGAAAGCAGAAAACATAAATTACAGAAATACCACTCCTATATTATTACAAGAATGCCCCTGCAAGCCTTAGCCTATACCTGCAACCTCATCACCCTCTGCATGTGTTGTTCTGCTGGATATAGTCTCAACACCCCCCTCGCAAGATGAACCAGGGGTAAAGCCAAGGTTCAACTTGGAACATAGATGAGCAAGACAGAAGGAGGCAAACTTTTTGTAAAGAGATCAGCTAGTTGCAGGTGTGTGGAAACAAACTCAGGAACAATGACATGATTCTGAAAATGTTGGCGAATGAAGTGACAGGTAATATCAATATGCTTGGTTCGTTCATGATGCACAGGATTCTTGACTAACTTCAGAGCAGAAGCATTGTCACAATAGAGCAAAACAGGTAAAGGAACCTCAACATGTATAGATTTCAGCACATAGGTGCGCCAAAGAATCTCAGAAGTGGTGGCAGCAAGACTTCTGTACTCAGCCTCAGTTTAGGACTTTGACACAGCATCTTGCTTCTTAGTTTTCCAGGCAATCAATGCTTGTCCCAAAAAAATGCTATACCCAGTGAGAGATTTTCGAGTAAGAGGACAATTACCCCAATCTGAGCCACAATAAGCAATGAGGATCAAAGGATTATCAAAAGGAAAATGCAATCTCAAGGCCATAGTGTTCTGAATATATTGAAGAAGATGTATAGCAAATTTCCAATGAGTAATAGTGGGCAAATGCATGAACTGACTGAGCTGTTGTACTGCAAAACAGATGTCAGGTCTAGAAAAGGCCAAGTAAAGAAATTTTCCAACCACCTTTCTAAACAATTTTGGAGATTCAAACAAAGCATCTTCAACACTGACAGGTTTAGAACTTAAACAGGGAGTTCTGACTTTAGAATTAGGAACAATCTGCAATTCTTCAAGAAGATCAGCAGCAAACTTAGCCTGACTTACATATAAACCAGTGGAGTCACAAACAATCTCAAGACCAAGGTAATAAGATACATTACCAAGATCTTTAATGGTAAATTTCTGATGCAAAGCTTGTTTGATGTGTAACATAAATTGAGGATCAGCACCAGTGAGGAGGATGTCATCTACATAGACAACCAAAAGAACTGAACCAAGAGTTGTAAATTTGACAAAGAGACAATGATCATGGGAGACCTGAAGCATACCAAGATCAATCAAGAATGAGGTGAGAGTAACATACCATTGTCTAGGAGCCTGTTTTAAACCATATAGTGATCTATGCAACTTGCAGACCAAACCATTGGACTTCTCAAGCCATTGAGGACAGGACATATATAACTCTTCCTCAATATCACCATGCAGAAATGCATTATTAACATCAAGCTGACAAAGAGACCATTTATAAGAGGCTGTAAGAGCAAGAATTAATCTAACAATAACTGTTTTAGCCACAGGAGTAAAAGATTCATTGTAGTCTTCTCCATACTTTTGATGAAAACCCTTAGCAACAAGTCTAGCTTTGTATTTATTGATGCTACCATCTGGATGAAATTTGATCCTGTAAATCCATTTACATCCAATAGTTTTCTTGTGTGGAGGAAGAGGAACCAATGACCAAGTGCCATTGGTTTTCAAGGCATGAAGCTCTTCTGCTATAGCCTGTTGCCAATGAGCATGCTTACTGGCCTCAGTGTAAGATTGAGGAGTAAAAAGATCAGACTGAGCAAGAGTACACACAAAGTCCTTCAACCTGGTACTAGGCTTCCTCTCTCTCTCTGAGATCTCTTTGGTCTCAAGGATTCAGGAACACTTACCTCTGGCGTGCTGGTGACAGGCAAAAGAGGAGAATCTTCTGAAGGAAGACTTCCAGAAGGCAAAGAATGCTGAGGACTGGCAGCAGCCTTAGTGAATACCATTGGATCCTCTCTATCCAATGACATAGACTGAACTTCAGGTTGTGACTGTGACCCAGTGGGAGTCACAGGAGATGTATGTCTCAGAGGTTCAGTAGGAACCAAAGGAGTATAAGTGTGACTCACTTGTTCAGTAGGAACCAGAGGAGAAAAAGGAATATTCTGTGATCCAATGGGGAACACAGGTGAAGAAAGATGGTACTGAGTGTTTTTGGTGTGCTTAGAGTAAGGAAAATGAGATTCATAAAAGATTACATCTCTAGACACATGGATTATTTTTTACACAAGGTCAAGAACCTTGTACCCCTTTTGAGTAGAAGCTAGCCCTAAGTAAACTCCCTTAATACCCTTAGAATCAAGTTTATTTCTTCCAACACTGGGAATTTTCATGTAACATAAGCAACCAAAAACATGAATGGTGCTAAGGTCAGGTGACTTGTGATATAATAACTTATAGGGAGACTTCCATTTTAGAAGAGCTGAGGGTAAACTATTAATGAGATAGGCTGAGGCAAGCATAGCTTCTACCCAAAAAATCCTAGGAAGACCAAATTGAAGCAAAAGACTTCTAGCAACTTGAACAAGATGCCTATGTTTTCTTTCTACCCTTCCATTTTGCTGTGGAGTATAAATATAGGAGGTCTGGTGTATTATACCCAAGGAAGAATACAAGCTGACACAGTCCTTATTGCAAAATTCTAGACCATTATCAGTTCTTAGAACTTTAACCTTGGA
>MAYD01787328.1:0-13786 GCA_001909325.1 Ruellia speciosa
GATTTATCAATTATTCATCCCTTATCGATAAGGAATTGATAACCATCATGTCCTCAATCACAAATACCACTATTAATATTTTAATTATTTTCTGCATAAAGGCAACAATTACATAATTAAACACCAAGTCCATCGACAGTACTCAAGTCTTAACTGCATGTCCCTCACTGACATTATTACAACAAACCACCCAGAAATCCAATCATTTTTCTTACTCTCCTTCAACAACAGTTGGATTTGCCCAATTTGATGCACTGCCCCTGCGAGGAATACTCTGTAGCCTCGTGAATAAATCCACCTGGAAAATTACAGCACTCACATTTCCTTCATCATCCTCTCTTATCACCCCTTTCACCTTATTCAGTGGATGATCAAAGCTCATCAACCCAATCTCACTTATGAAGATGCACCCTGCAAATTAAACTTTCTCAATCAATCCAATGTTCAGACAGGCTGCCGGGAATTTATATTGATAATTTAATTTTATCGATTTTAAGTTGTAGCTTACCAGGGGGGAAGGGCGTGTAGCACTTGCCACAGGTGGTGGATATGACATTTGGGTCATCAGTGCAGACCAAGGACCCGTCGCCGGAGGTTCCCCAGTGAAGCTGCACGGATCCATCGCGGTCCTGGAAAAGAGTTAACCTCGTTAGTTTCAATTGTAATGTGCCTGGAAAGGATCCAGGGTGAGGAGTGAGACGTACCCTGGCGAGGAAAACGATTGAGGCTTTGGGATCGAAGAGAATGAAGGCGAATTTCCCTTCGAGTTCTTTGACAACTTGATCGGGAGGATAGGGTGCGCGATCATGGAAAACTTTGTAAGCCTCGACGATGATCATGGCTTCTGTAGCTTGTCGGGACAGCCCGTAGTGTCGTCTCAGGTCATAGGTGTTGTTCAGGGTCCCGGAGAATAAGCAGAAAATGTCATCCATCACCACAATAGACCTGGTAACAGAAAAAGGTATAATTTATAAACTTCCCTGGGAAATGAAATATAATTCACGGCAGAATTGGTTCGAATTTCTAACACCTTGGATGTGCTGGATTCTCATCCTGATGTGACAAAGCCAAGAAACAATCTTTGGAAAGGTTGTAGAAGGTGGAGTTTGATTTCGAAGAACGAAAGGATGCTGCAATTCCTTTAGGGTTGCTGCTGGAACCAGCAAATGGAAGACCGAGCTCCTTGGGGGGCCTGCCGATGGATTTCTCGAAAACAGCCAGCATTTTGGGGCAGGAGGAAATTGAAGAGCTATGGAAATCTGATTGGAATGAAGCTTAAATATAAACAAGAAAGAAAATCAAGGAGATAACACTGGAGATGGGGATTGATGTAACAATGCTTATCTATACACTAGCCTTTTTTCCCATTGAATTGAAATTAAAGGATGGCTAAAAATGGCGTGCACCTGGTGGTAAAAGGAAAAACCAGTGGGCTGTGGATGGCACCTAGCTTTGACCAGTTTGTTAGCAATTCACGTTTCTTGTGATAATACCAGGAATGGTAAAGTACTAAAGTTTCAAGTTTGTCCTGAATGCGGTAAATCTGCAACAGAAGCTCATCTGTTTACGCACGCTATTCGAGAAAATGAATGTGAACACTTACCTGTCAGCTTCAGATGAATCCAAATTATTCTGCACCCGCATTAGGTGAAGCCCATACTCTCATTCCTGGATAAAGATAGGCATTCATGGCTAGTCAGGTTCACGTGCTTGGCACCAAACAGGACATTCTGAAACTTCAAACCCAGATGGAGAAATACAAATATGGTTGGATTTCCAAGAAATTGACTTTTATATAGTTTCCCTGTATATAAAATTAGTACACGTTCATGTAAATTTATGATATCTAAGAACCTTTGAAGATTTCTTTTACAATTTGTAGAGGTAGAATCACTTGATATATGCTACTGTACAGCCGTAATTCCTTGGGCTTTCCTCTTCAAACGAGGCGATGCATGGATGCTTTCTTAGTAGTTTGAGTACATTTTCCTTCAATATGCCTGTGCCTATACCATGTATGATGAAGAGAACTGAATTAGGCTCTCGGCTAGCAATGGCCATGTTGAGGTGGAGAGTAGCTTCCTCAACTCGCATGCCTCTTAAGTCCACGGTGTTTTTTGATGTCTGAACTTTAGGGCTATAGGATGCCTCCTCATTTTTTGTGGCGTCTGCGAGACTCCTCAGATTCTTGAGTCTCTTGATCCCTTGACCCTACAAAATCAATCACTTCATTAAATCTCAATGTTGCTATGATTTCAACATATGGGATTCTGAAAAATATTATCTCAGTCAGTGTTCAATTCAAACAGCAAGCATTGCCAATGTATAATTCCGTTTGCTCAGCTGATATGTCCTTTTTTTCTGCAAAAATTTTACATATTTATTATGGTTCAAACAAGTTTATAGGTGATCCTGCAAAGATTAGTCATCACAAGGTCCGATTGCATAAACAAAACAAAAGAGAAAATGATGGTATTAATACGTACCTGTCTTCTTGAGCGTATAGCTGAGGTTGCATCTACATTTGAAGGAGAATCTATATCGCTGATATTCACCCGGAGTCTGATTTTCCCATATTGGACAAGGACCATATCATCATCGGATGGTGCTTCGACTACTGTAGTCAACTTATTCCCCAAACTCTTTAGGAGGACTTGCTCTCCAACCTGTGGTATACAGGAGCTACTGGCAGTTCTACCGGCAGAAACATCTTCAGCATCAGAAGGCTGATGAGCTTGAACAATAGATGCAATGGCAGATTCAGATTTCTTCAGAAGTACACCATAGTCGCTGGGGTTTGTATTTATTAGTTGCTTCTCAAACTCTTGAACTGCAGCATCAATCTCCGCCTTCACAGCATTCAGCTCTTGTTGAATCTGCTCGGTTTCCTTTGCCTTAAGAGCTGCTTCACGAGTATCAAGATCCTGTGCCTCATCATGAATCTCCAACGAGTGGAGAAAAGGAAGTTCAATTAAACTTAAAAAGATCAAATGACACACAAAATTGGGTAACCACAGACTAGCAACACAACAAGGCAGCACAATAAATGTTAACACAGCAATTACTCTAGCATCGCATACTCTGTATTAACTATTAAGCCTAGGCTCATGCCTAATCAAAAGCAACATTAAATTATCCCCATCACAAGGCATGTGACGTTATGAAAATCATTTGTCAACTGTTTATCTCAGTTCCACTGCAGGACACCATGGAGCCACGGAATGACTGGACAGTGATGGTATGGGCCGCTTATTGAATCAACATCCATACAGGAGGAAAACTTAAAAGGTGATTACGGTTATCGAGTTTCAGTTATCAAACCCAACTTAGAGAGTGCTTGGGCAACAACTTTTTAAACAGAGGCAGCAACTGAATGGAATAAATGGAATAAACTTACCTCAGAATAAAGTTCCATCACATCTGAATATACAGAGGCAGCTCTATCCGCTTGAGTTTTTAGCTTATTTCTCTCTTCAACAAGAGACTGATATAACAAACTATTAAGCTTCTGCATCTTTTCTGGTGTAAGCTTCTTTACCCAAGAATGTGCATGCTCAATTAATGTACTATCAAAGCCAATTGTTTTGGCAATACTTAATGCATTTGACTCACCCGTGCTTCCCCAAAGAATCTGATATGTAGGCTGTAAAGTTTCTAGGGAGAACTCCATTGCTGCATTCTCAAATCGTGCATCCTTTTCTTTTAAACGGGTTAAATCTGCATAGTGGGTTGTCACAACAGCCAGATTGACTCTGTCCTTGAGATATTGTAATATGCTAGCGGATAGAGCCACGCCTTCTGAAGGATCAGTTCCACTTCCAATCTCATCAAGAAGGACTAGAGATCTTTCACTAGCTACTTTCAGGATATTACATATTCGTGATATGTGTCCACTAAACGTTGAAAGACTTTGCTCTAGAGACTTTAATCGAACATGAGAAATCAATGTCAGTAGATGTTCTGTAGTCTATACACACAAGGTAGAAACAATTAGGGGCAGCAGATAAATGAGGAATCAAGTACCTGATGATCACCGATGTCTGCAAGGACAAGATCAAACCAAGGAAAGTGTGGCTCATCTTGTGCGGGGAGGTACATTCCAGCTTTCGACATAATAGAAGCCAAACCTAGAGTCTTCATGGAAGCAGTTTTACCTCCTGTATTAGGTCCTGAGATTACAACCACCTTTACTCCATTTCCGATTTTAAAGTCAACAGGCACAGGAAAATTAGAAGCACTTGGCACCATGTCAGATTTTCTAATGTCATTTTCCAGTGATGATTCGAGCAACAAGGGATGCTGCATACCAGTCACACTCACAGATAAAGAATCATAGCCAGCATCCCCCGAACTTCCTGAACTGAAAATTGGGCGCACTCCATTCATCCACCGAGCATGACCAGCTCTTGCAAAAGCAAGATCGACCTCCAAAACTCTATCTAACAAATATACTATCTTTCCACTGGACTCTGCAATTTCAGAGCTAAGCACACTTAAAATGGCTTGCTCCTCTAGCTTTTCTGAACTCGATAGCCTCATTTCAAGATTGTTCAACTCAACGGCTTCTCTTGGTTCCATAAAATATGTTGCACCAGAACTACTGCTGTCCAACACTATCCCATTAGGAAGCAATGATCTATGAGTAGTCCTGATAGCCACACACATCCTTGATCTACGTTTGGTTACCAGAGGTTTGTCAATTCCACCGGCCTGAAAAATTTTAGTGGAGATATTCTTCAGCATTGCCTCTAGATTCTCCATGTTTACCTTCCTTTCTGACCTTATTAATTCCAGTTCTTCACTAGCTTGATCAAGAACTAGTGAAAAATTACAATCTACACAAAATTCTATTTTCTTCTCCAATTCCTCCAGCAAATCACACTTTTGAAGAATTTCAAGCAGCGGCAAAAACCTAATTGAGTCCAAAGAGGCAATTACTGGACAAGCTAAACGGATTATATATGAAATAAAAGTAAGACTATGGTCTACACTACAAAATTTTACCTTTCGCGCGAATCGCTCTGTGCTGAGCTCTCTTCCAACTGTTCGATCAACGATCGAGCAGACCTTAGGGTTCTGCGCACAGAGCAAAGCTCACCAATGGAGAGCAGTTCACCGGAAACAGACGTATCAACAATCGAAGAAACGTCTTCAATTCCGGAGAAATCCAAAGGCCGAGAAACTACCGCGGCGGCCGCGGTCTGGTCGAGAAGACGCCGGCTCTCTCTAGGGCTTCTTCCCAGGGGAATATTCGCAGATTGCGCCGCTGTGATGCCCATGGAGGTGGATGTGAAAGCAGCGAGCTGGGCGCATACGGAAGGCCATTCGAGGATTTTCAGAGTCTCCGATTGGAGTGATTCCGAGAGTTTGAGCCGTTCTGTCTCCGACTCACCGATGGAAACGTAGGATACGGCGGTTGGCCGTAACAGTACTCGATGCTGTGGCGGCGGCGGAGCATTCCAGGCGACGATACTGCGGCCGAGTTTCATGGAAGGCCAGCCGCAAAGTTTTGAATTTCGGTTCCTATCCAGAAGTGGGAAAGTATAAAAACTCACCTGTTATTTACGCTTGGGCCTAACAAATTGGGTTAAATAAAACATGTAAAATTTTAAGCCCAATTATGGCCCAAAACAGAATAAAATGCTCCCAATGTCAGTAAAGTTCAGCAAACTTCTGGCCCAATACATATAACTTTTATTTATTTATTTTATCCAAATACAATCGAGGGCATTGTCGCAATATATTCACCATTCTAGGTGTCGTCGTTCCACGAATATCTTGGGATATAGTCTACTTTTTCTCAATATAATAAAATAATCGGCACAAAAATTTCCCCCACGCAAAATATGATCAATCAAAACAGAAGGAAAATAACAAGGGCATTCGTAATTTCCATCAGCAACTTCCAGTGGCAGAATTCAGTTATTTCCATAAACAAATAGTTTTAAGAGCAATCAAGGTATATAAAACCACCTCCAAAAAGTAGGTTGGCTTTATAACTTTATTCAAGTCACAGCAACAATAGGATTGCCAATTCCTTATGTACACTTGGACACTTGACATAAACAGCTACAATAACTCAAGATACTGTAGCAAAATCCAAAAGCACAATCTCCCAGCAGCAACCAAGGCATGCCCTACAAGATCATATCATGAAAAAGATATAAATTTTAGCCAGGAATTTGGCAAATTAAGGTTGAAAAGGACAAGAAAAAAAAGAATAAAACCAGCAGCATGTTTTAGTGCCATGGCTTCACTTGTCATTCATTAGCCAAGAATTTGGGCACCACAAGCCATAGGAGCATGCTTCCCTTCTTTGTAGACAAGGTTGCCACTGACAAATGTAGCCAAAACCTTCCCAGCTAGTTTTGATCCCATGTATGCTGAAATACTCTGCAGAAATGTGGGTTTCAATGAATGAGATTTGAGGTTGTAAAAAGGTAAGACGAAAAGGGTATTTAAGATTGGTTAAGGTGGTATTACCGGATGCTTAAGGTATACGGGATGGTTATCATCGAGTTCAAATTCCACTTCAGGCTCCCAGATGACAAAGTCTGCTTGTTTCCCAGTTGCGATGGCTCCCTAGAGTTTAGCGAAATGGGAAATTAGGTGATGGGCGATGCAATTGGGAATATACACATATATGGTCGTATTGTTTATCACCTTTAGATCTTGGCCAGCAAGTTTGGCAGGCCTTTCGCTCCACAATGCAGCTAATTGATTGAGAGTGAGGCCATGTTTATGCCCGTATGCCCAGGTCACAGGGAGAACGAACTGCAGTGAGATGACAGATGTAAGTAGCGTTTCGTAGAGACAGCAAAGTAGGAAAGAAAACAGGTGTATATGCACCTGCAAAGAAGATACACCACCCCATGCTTTGAGGAAATCGCCTTCGTCAAAGAGTTTGAGTTCTGGATCTGAGGGTGAGTGGTCTGAGCTCAACATATCGATGTCTCCATCCTGCAACGTGAAGCATCACAAGTTGAATAAATTACTCGGAAAAAGAAATTAGATGAAGACAGGCAGAGAGCATAAAATATTTGGCATACCAGCACAGCATCCCATAGTTTGTCTCTATTGGCTGCATCGCGGATAGGTGGAGCACACTTGAATCGAGTATCTCCATCTGGGATTTCTTCAGCCGAGAAGGCCAAGTAGTGGGGGCACGTCTCGACTGAAATCTTGTCACCCCGGCTCTTAGCTTCCTACAGACACAATGTTTGCTGGTTAGAGGGATGAGGAGAATAGAGGGTGTCTTCAAGTGCGTAGAAGAATATTTCCACACACCGACATGAGAAATCAGGGAGTCTAGCCTAAGGACAAATGGCGAAACGAGGAAAAGACACCTTTATAAGTTGTAAAGAAGATCTAGCATCTCCAAGATGAACAATGTGAAGTTGAGCTCCTTCAGCAGGACCTCCGGGCTGAGTGTCCTTTGTCACTTTTAAGAGCTCTTTTATTGCTGCTTCTTCCCTGAATAAACAAGGAAAACGAAGATATTTATTGTAGTGTTAAAAAACAGCTGTGAACAGTCATGTAACACAAATTTTCAGGAAACACTTGATAACGATAGCTCATAACGGACCATGAAGCACCCCTGGTCTTAAGATATGTGGAATAAGATCTCGGATTGCCAGGTTCATCCAGTGTTTCTTCAGTTGCCTGTGGAATCTCAGCGTGTACGAGCAATGGCCTTTTATATTTTGCCAGTACAGAGAGCCCTGCCTGCAGTAGGCTAAGTGCATTAGCCTTCAAATATTAGTCAGAAAAGCATAGCCAAATTGAACAAAAATGTTCACCAACATACCTTAATATGGCTGGTATTTGTCATCGGGAAGTCATTGATCCCCGAAGGACACATAAAAGACTGCAGAAAAATGAAACAAAATTAGATGGTACGGTACTTGGATTTAGGTCACCAAAGATTCAGGATGATTTTTTTTATTGTTATGCGAACCTTGAGGCCAAGTGCTCCAGCATTAAGAAGACGCTCCAAAGCCATTGCATCATTTGCATTATCCGGCACAAGGCCGCCCCAGAAACCTGTCACGAAGAAACATTAATCCCACGTAAAAAACTTCTACGTCAATATGAATAAGTGAAAGTAGAAAGAGCATACCGACATCAACAAAGATCCGCCCTTTAGCAGCATCAGTCTTTGCAACATGTGGGGGAGAAACGCAGAGTCAGACAATCATTGATGGAGAGATTTTCACTAAAATTTGCTGGATCACTAAAATTACTACTAGGCATCCCAGATTAGGCTTCAAATGTTGACTCAAGAAGGGCATTACTACTATGTGGTATAACGGAAACTAATGGCTCAAATAGATGGAGCTTGAATAGCAAGAAGCATACGCCATACAGTACCTTAAGTTTGAGAGTTTCTACCGAGATTGTAGAGGGAACACTATTCAAAGGCATGTCAATCAGTGTCGTGATCCCACCTGCAACAGCAAAGTAAAGTAAGCAGTTGCTTTCACAAGAAAAGTAAGGGATATGAGCTTCGATAATCATTGAATGAGAAAAAGTTTTGATCCAATTAGTGGCTTGAAATGGTGGGAGAAAAATGTGCCGTGTATGCATCTCTTTATGAGAAAGGAGCATCTAACGACCTCTTTCCACACACGACTCTATAAACTAATTGGTTATCCTTAGTTCAGTGCAACAATAACAATTAACCTCAGTCGAACATTTCCGAAAAGAGAACAGGTCTTAACGTAGCTGTCGAAATATACAGTGATGCACATCACATACCAGCTGCAGCTGCCCTTGTCCCTGAAGGAAATCCTTCCCATTCTGTCCTTCCAGGATCGTCAAGATGTGCGTGCCTGACACAGCCAAAACAATTTTAATGGGCCCTAAAAACTTTTCAAAAAGTTCAATCATTGAGAAGGCAACTATGCTATCTTCAACAATAATGGAGCCTACACAAACCAGGAAAACATTGAATCGCTCGATTTACGCTGTTCAATTAGTTCCGCAAATTGTTAGAGGAAATCGAGATGATGAAAAAGACAAAAGTAAAAAAGTACACCAAGATAATTTTACAGCCTTACACATCAATCAAACCAGGCATAACCACAGCATCCCCGTAGTCAATGATATGCTTATTCTTTGAATTCTCTCGCCATTCATCTCCCTCAACAACAGATACAATTTTGCCTTTATTTACTTCCACTGTTGGTTAACCACATTGAAGAAGCAGGCATCAATAGCACATCTAGAAAATAATCGACCGAGTAAAGCTATGTTCTACAATGCTCCCAATCAAGAAGGACATATATTCAATAATGTTTTATCTCCAGGTTGGGCTTAAAGTTGAGACTGGAAGACCTTAAATAGCGAATGTTCGTATAAGGCATATCAAATTGAAGAACAGAGGATAAACAGAATTATCTTCAAAACTAACCTGCACCGGATATAATCGCATTTGGTGTCACGATACGGTTGCTGGCAATCCAGAAATGCCTATATTGCACAAGGCTACAGCTGCTCCTGTAAGACTGCAAAAAGGTAGATAAAATTCATTAGAGAAACTTTAACCATGACTGATAACATTGAAAACATTTCGAAAGGTCTAGAAACAAGTTAGCCGCGAAATCCGGACATCATAAATCAAACAAAATATACACCTGCAATTGTTGTAAGGTTTTTATCCATTAGAATCAACATCATCGGCACATGCCTACTGTGTGAAATAAGATCCAATCAATCATTCAAGAAGTTCTTGGGTATTCTTTAATACAGATCAAGAACCCACCGAACACACTTATTATGGACAGACCATCGATTTTTAACGGGCATGCAAAAGAAACAACAAACGAAAGAAATCGCATAGATTCACATTCCACACATAGGGCATCCAAGAATGTCGAGAATAAATCTGGGATTCAACATTCAAAGAATAAATCTTTGACTGTGGAATCCCAAGAAAGCCAAAATGAAATTCTCTTTCAATTTTTGGGTTCAAAGAATTCAAGAAAGATCAAAAGAATATTCAAGATTCCCTCGTGTCAATCACAGAAAACCTCCGAATAAAAGCCATTACAAGAGCAGTGGAAATTACAGATTACAAACCTTAGGATAGATATCAAAGTAGAGCAGGACGAGAGATGCAAGAATTGGGAACAGGGCAAGAACCCTCAATTTTCCAGATTCCATTCGCTCTTCCGATCCCTTCCCCGGCTCCCTATTCCTCTCTCTCCTAGCTCTGCCCTCTCCTCTGTGAAACGACGTTTAATGCCTTTGTCACATTTAATCGTTGTATATATAGTCCAGTAACAAATATCAATGTGGAACAGAAAATAAAAGGAAATTCGAAATAGGGGCAATGGGCTCCATATTTCATGGAAAAAAGCGGCTCCTTTTACAATTCGCATGCCCCCGGCGGCCGTATAATCTTGGGAAGTCCCGGGACTTCAACACTAGATTCATCGACACGTTAATCCAATCGCCTTGTGGAGTTCGGGTCCATGAAGCTCCTGATAGGTGTCTTCCGCCGCGGTAAATATGCTGTGTGCTATGGTCACATAGTTGCACGCTCTAGTGTCACCGACCAATGAAATTGCACGATTGTTGGGAGTCCCGTGACTGCCATAATCGACGTTATCTTAACAGCTCTTAGGTTTCTGTATGTGATATTATTTTAGGTTTTGAAATAAAACTTAATATAATAAAATAAAATAAAAAGATTCCAATGGCAAGTGGTAGTGCAACCCAGAAACAAAAGATACCCCACTTTCTGTTTTTTTCTATGTACAGGATTTCCTTGTGGGCCATCCATTTTTTCAATAATATTTTTTTATTTATTTTTAATTATTGATATAATTAATCTAATTATTTATATGGACAAAAAAAAACTCAGCTACGTTTGGTATTATTAATACTATTAAATATTAAGTAATCTGGTCAGAAGATATTAAAAAAAATATGTAATAATATTATACTTAGTAAGTAAAGGAGTAAGTAGAATAATTTTAAATAAGAAAATGTAAAGAAATTAACGAAATGGTGGGAAATGTCCACTTTTTGCAGAAATTAATTCTATTAAATATTATGTAATTTGGAATTAAATAAAATAGTAAGTTGAATAATTTTAAATAAGAAAAATGTAAAGATATTAATGAAATGGTGTGAAATGTCCACTTTTTGCAGTTAAGATATGGTACAAAATACCAGTGTTCATTAGGACCATTCAAATAAGATGATGAATTGGGACAATTCGGCAATTGGCTCTCGTTTATTTTAACTTTATAATTTAATAATTTAAATTCAGTCACTTCATAATATATACTTCATCCGTCTTAATTTATTTGCTCCATTTTTATTTTTACGTTTGCCGATGTATAACTTTAACCATTAATATCGTTAATTATCAATATGTAAAAAATATATAAAGTTAATATCTAGAAATCTACTCATTAAGACGAATCTAACAAGACCCCATATGACTATATTTTTTCTTAAGTATAAGCCATTAATGATAGTCAAAATAGAATATGTGAACAGTAGAAACCCTCCAAACGTCTCAAATAAATTGAGACGGAGGTAATATTTCAAAAATTAAATTCAAGCAGATTCAATTTTATCAAACTTCCTCAAACTTTAGATTTTAAATTCAAACTCTATTCAAATTTTCCAAACAGGTGCTTAATCTCCGTTTTCTATCATTCATTACATTATCATCATCTTCTCATCTCATTCCCAAAATTCATGCCTGGATCTCTATTTTATGTCTCCTTTCTTTACTATTTTTCTTGTACAATTGAAAAGCTATGGAAAACCCTGAATTCTTCCGAAAAATGATGTGATGCTTCTTTAATATTTTAGGACAAGTTCAAATACAAGCCCAGAAAAATCCACCCCATAATTGTCCATCAAAACCCAACCTAAGTTTGAGTTGAGCTGTTAAATTGCCTAAACCCCAATATGTGGAAATTTTGGTTTTTTCTTATCAAAATCACCCTCTATGTAGCTAAAATTGCTTAAATCTGGAATGTATAACTAGTTGATCAGTTCATTACACAATAAGTATCATCAAAAGAACAAGTGGGATTACCAATTTTGGCGTTAACCCTTTTTAACACATGATGCCGAAATTATCACTGGATTTTGAATTTTAATTTTTGATATAAGCCCATGAGTCAAATTGAGTTAAAAAAACGAGACAAATTAAGAAAGTGTGCTTAGTACATGGATCAAATTGGAAATATGTGTTACTCTATTATAATCAACTGTATATAGGCTGAAGTAGCAAGCAACATAAGACTGTCAATATAGCGACTGAGAGGGAATTTAAACTTTAAAACCTCTTGGTAGCCAACACCCTGGCCTATCACCAGACTATCATCTAATATGTATTATTATGATTTAATAGTTTCATTTAGTTTAAAATTTTAATCTTGATAATTTTATATTGCTCAATTATTATTCCACTAGTCGGGTATACATGAGCTTTGATACACAGGTTGAAATTTTTGAATTTGCGGGTTGAACACGAATACCATTCGGGTTTGACGAGTTGGGGTGTAGGAGTTGGACCTGAATACTCGTTGAATTTTACCGAATTTGAAATTGGGTTCGGGTTTTATCATATTCGAGTTAGGATTTTTGCACTCGTATTGGATTTTGAGTTTTGTAAACTTTTTCTCAAACTCAACCCACTGCCACCCTAACTTTTAAATAAAATTTACTTAATTTAACGGTAAAGTGGTAAAACAGTTACCCGCAATGGAGACTGTAATTTTCTTCTATAAATTAGGAACACGAATCTCCTTAGTATTTTTCATTTCAATTCTATGCCTTCTTTTAATTCATTTTTTAAATAGTTAAATTAAAATTTTGAATGGAATTAGATTCTGGCTTAATGGTCAAGGTTAAGTTGAAAGTTCGAATTTCCAACGACTCTTTAACGCCTTCCTTTTTCTTTTTTTTTTTTTGGAAGCAAACACAAAAGGCTAGCCCATAGAGCGATCCGCCAGATACTGAGCCCGCAGGCGGTCCGAAACCCGGTTATACACTATCGTCTCGTAGTGATCAGTGTCATTCAATTTGGCCATAGCATCGGCCATATCGTTACCTTCGCGAGGTGTAAATTGGAAAACCACACTTTCAAACCGGCATTTCAAGACAACGATCCTTTTTGCCAATTCATGCAGTCTCTCCCTTTCCAGCTCCTCCCCCAACATGTGAATAGCTTGAGCGGAATCGCTTTCAATTATAAGTCGTCATACTCTTCGTTCATAAGCCAACTGTAAGGCAATCCAGATAGCTCATAACTCCGCAGTGAGGGGATGACACCTCCCAATCCTGCGATGAAATCCAAACAACCATCGACCTTCGAAGTCCCTTGCGACGCCCCCAGCCCTCGCATGGTTGTTACTACTATTCACAGCCCCATCCGTGTTGATCTTCGTCCATTCCACCAGGGGCGAAACCCATCTACTCGCCCGGCCCACCTTTCCCTGTTTAAGGAACCTCTTTTTATTAGCCTCATGAATGTGCTGCGCCCAAGCACAACATTGTTATGCCGTCCCCATAGATTACTTACTATTTAGGATAGAGGTGCGGATCTATGCAATTTGTTTTTTATAGATAAATATTAATTTTATATAAATTTCTCAAATTGTACTTACTTTAGTATTAAGTAGTTAATTTATAGTATAAAAGTTATTAAAAAAATATTTGTGAGTATATCTTTGGAGACAATAATTGATCGACCAAGGGTAGGGATAAGCAAAAGTTTTCCGAATTGTTTTTTGATTTCGTAAATGACAAAATATTT
>MAYD01788509.1:0-10394 GCA_001909325.1 Ruellia speciosa
CAAATGCATAATTAGATGTCAATTTTGTATAATTGAAGTGTTAGGTTTTTTTTTTGTCGTCCACCTTCGATTAGCATAGTTAATTACATACAAAATTATAGAAAAATGACCTAATTTATCTTTTCTATATCCAATCTTTTTTTATAAGCTGACATAAACTTAAAAAGTTTAACAAAAATTATAGTAGACGGTTATTAGGGGTAAATGATGCACCTTCAAGTTAAATATAAGTTCAAGCCAACCCCTGAAAACTTATATTTTAAATAGAGAAAGTAAAATGTTACATAAGAAAATAAAAAATTATAATTATAATAAAATATATATTTAATTAAGAAAGTGTATATATAGTATACCCAAATATATATGTATGTATAATGTATTCCTTCCCCTTCTACCTCCCTATTCCCTCCACCACTGCCACCGCCACCGCCACCGGCCTCCTCTTCCCTCTCCCATAGCCCTGTCGCTGTAAGCCAGAATGTGGCGCCCCTATTGGTTTCTGGACCGGTAAAATCAGTCCGACAAGGGGAGGGTTGAGAGGAGACTTAAATTGTACATTGAGAAAAATTAAAATTGAAATTGGACGTAAGCCAATATTATGGGGCCAAAAATAAAATTCTCACTTTTTCAACAAAGGGTATCCATACATCATTTTTTTTTTTCTAATTCATACATGTAAAATATATTTTTTCCACTTATCCTTAAATTTTTTTTTTCATAACGAGATCACAACCAAACACAACGTAAAAAGCTCTATGGAGAGCTCAAGAATTTTTAGAAATTGTTGTGTTGCGATGTCAGTTTTCTTCAAATCAAGTAACGAAGTGTTTGGTTTAAAGGCAAGTGAATGGATTCAAAATTCATATATAAACTTTAATGTTGGAAAAAATTTCATTGGTTAGTAGCTTAATTTGGCACTTAAAAAAATCAATCAAATTAATTAGAATATTTTAAAATATTAATATGAATTCAGAACCAAACATCCCCAAAGTTGCTTCATTATTGAATTTATACAATAATTCTTAACGTTCTCACACATTATTGGACGAAGGGAATAATACTGTAATCCACCATTTAGTTGGAGGAAGATGGAGAATTTTGGGGTTCTTAGGGTGACTAATTTGGGTTGTGACTTCAAACCTTCAATGATGATGGCTAAATGTTTCACCATGTGCTGAACTAGTAAATATACCATACTGAAATGTTGAATACATGAGTGATTATTGAAAGATGGTTGTTGAACATGCCGGATGCAGTTGCTAAAAGTCCATCAGCAATCACATGTAGTATTTAACAATTAGTACATGGGAACCATAATTATAATATACCCGTATAGAGAGAGGGCCAGTAATTATAATGAATATATAAATATACATGTGTATATTTCAATCCTTCACCAATCAAACTTTTCAACCAAAATCGCATGGCAACTTGATAAATTGCAGGATTCAACAAAAACGAAGCAATTTCATCTCTAGTGTAAATTTTAAAACTGAAACAAAACAATCCATTGATAGCTGTTCTTTCTTCTCCAAAGTTTTAATTTAAACAAAACGATGCAGTGAGAGCCAACTACTTACATAGATTATATCTACCACCTCTGCCACGCCCCCGACCACCTCCTCCCTTTCCACGGCCACGGCCACCTCCTCCTTTTCCACGCAGGGCCTTGTTGACATCATGCTTGATTTGCATGTTCTCCGGCAAGGGAAGAATGTGATCCACACACTTTCTGAAGCTGAAATCGTCGACAGACTCATCCTCCCTTATGAGGAAGAAGCAACGGCTTCTAAACTGGGGATGGAATCGGATTTGGAAATGCTTGACACCTGCACCAATCTTCCTCTCTGCCTCTAAATGGCCTTTCTTGATCAATTCTAGCAGCACTATGTGCTCATACTGAAAACCGGAAGCAAGATTAATGAGTTAAAACTGTTATACAGGGTTGGGACAGAGCATTATTAATCCAAGGGTCGGAATTCACTACAAATGGTTCACAAGGCCCAGTTTATCATATAAAGTAAATATTTTTATCAGGACAATATGAGCTGTTATCATTCAGAAACAAGTTAATAGGGCAACACTAATTATTTAAACCAACCTAATCCTTCAAAGTTCAAAGTAAACCTATCCCAGAAATGCATATTATGTTGACAAAGCGGTAAAGAACAATTTCCAGGTTATGAAAACAACAAAAACAGAATAAACCTGAAAGGATGCATCCAAAGCAAGTTTATAAGCTCTGCATTGAAGAAGCTGAAATGCCATTGCACATCTTTGAAATAATCAAGAAAAAAACTTGTATAATGTTCACGTGATGTACCAATTGGATAACATCCACCACAGCAAAACATAAAAACCAGAGAATTAAAAGCAAAAAACAAATGAAAAAATCCCAGATTTATGAGGTGCAGCCAATCAACAACCCTAAGTCTTCGGGATGTTGCAGCATTTTTTTTATTTATCAGTGCAGTTTTCTTTTACAAGTTACACCCAATATATCATAAACAAACCAGCTACCATACCATACTGCCCACAGCCCCTTCATATTGAGTCACTAATATTAACAAAAATCTTTACAGCACTTCGGAATAAAGAATTATGCACTACTAAAAATCCCTTATTTCAGTCGAACAAGGCCTTAAACATATACTTACGATTGAAAAAATGGATTCTATTGCATCTCTGTACAAAGAATGCAGTAATGAACTAATGACTAAAAACTAGAATCACTGTAGGGCATATCACTGCCCTGTTTAATTTTAAGTTATCATTACTTGAGTTAAAATTTTAGTGAGGGTAAAATTTTGTGAGTGCACTAACTAAAGACAACATAAAGACGGAAATTTCGAAACTTTGTGTAAAATTCTATTGCAGGGATCAAATTCCTGTAAACTGTCAAAATATTTCGAAGCACATTATATCATTCATCAAACCAGAGTCCATAACATTATGTAAGCAACTATATTCGATAGATCAGAATTGCAATTCCATAGACCTTCTAACTAATATTCATCGCTAATATGCCTTCAACAGTAACATAATGAATATATTATGAATAGTTGCTTGCAAGACTTGCAGTAGATCGCACTGAAAATTACGGATAAAAGCAGAAAGAACAATTTATAACCACGGAATCGAAAATTTCATATCAATTATTACCTTATTGAGATTGATATTAGGAGTCCAACCATGAAGAAGCTTATAGAAGTAATCAAACATCTCGACAGAGGATCCGAACGTCTTGGGGCCGACGGTGACCGTACCAGACTTCTCTTCATCCGCCGCTTCCTTCTGTTCCTCCGTCGCTTCCTTTGGTTCCTCCGTCGCTTCCTTCGGTTCCTCCGTCGCTTCCTTCGGTTCCTCCGCTTTCTCCTCTCCATCGCCAGATGACTCAAGTCGTTTCTCCTCAACGGATTTATCATCCTCAAGTTTAGTTCTTTTCCCTTCGTTTTGTTCCGAGTTGTCGTCATCTTCCTCCCTGGTACGCTTCGCGCATCCGTTCTCGGGATCATCCGCCACATTCGCGTCCACAACCTCCATCGGAACCTCTGATGCTGCTTCTTCCGCCATCAATGGATTGAGGAAAATCGAAAAAGAGAAACCCTACACCTCTTAGGTTGACGCTAAAACCGCCTTAAGAAAACTGTACCTTCTGAATTTATAGGGAGGAATGCCATTTTGGGCCTCCCTCAAACTAGGCTTCTTTGATGTTTAATTTGGCCCAAATTGGAATTTTTTTAAAAGATAAGGAACAAGTCCATTTTGGTCTCCTATCTTTTATTAAAATATAACATATAAAATAAAATACCACAAATTATTTACTAGTGCCTAATGGAGCTTTTCTCTTTCACTTTTTTATTTTTAATCATCTCTTTTTCAAATCTTGGGTTTAGTTGAGTTGTTAAATTTTTAATCTCAATTTTAGGGGAATTGTTGGAATCTTCGCCCTTCTTTATTTTTATTTTGTGGTATAAACAAGTCTCATTGGGCATAGTTACATTGTAGGCTATGTTATTGCGGATATGATTCAAGTTAAATCCCCTTCTTTGGATCATAGTATAAATATATGGTGTAAATTTAATGGAGGGATATATTTGTGATTTGTATTTTTTAGTGAATAATGATGTACTAATTGATAAGTGGTGCATTATAATTGGTTAACAGTGAATGATGTATTGGTTAATCATTATATGATAATTGGTAAAATATTATTCACATATAATTTGGTGAATACATGTATTACAATGATTAGTGATGAATGATGTGTTAGTTAATGATTATATGAAAATTGATAATATATTATATTTGAAAAAATTATTCTAATTTTTTTTATAGCTTAACTGGATACTAAGCTTGACTTGGTAAAAGACTTATGAGAGTTCGAATCTCATTGTCAACAACTTATCAAGGGTCGTAGTGGATACCGTCTTGGGGATGAGTTGAGGTGCATTGGTCCACAGCAGGGAGTGTACTGTGGAGTGGGGTGTTATTAAAATAAGTATTCTAATTTTTTTTTATTGGCAAATATTTTAATATTGGTTTTTTGTATTGGTAAATATTTAAAATGTTGTTGGTAAACATATATAGCCAATTGGCCAATTATGTAGAGAGTATTGGTGAATATAGTTAGGATGGTTGGTTACTATGGGGAAATAATACTTTAATTTTTGGCGTTGGTATATATTTATAATATGTAATGCCCCGAAAATTTGGGACTTCGATTTTAACTCATTCCTTTTCTACGATTTAGGAATCTTTACCGTGTAGGCGGGAATCAGGAATGGGAGTCGCTGACTCCTGAATACTTGAATCGAGCCAGATCTCAGAGGTACTTTCTTCATTTATTTTCTTCTAGGCTGGAAACCTTTCATTGGGCCTCCAAGCCTAGTGGGCCGCGGTATTAGGGCCACGGTTGTGGATACCGCGTGTTAAAAACCGCAGGTCCGACCCGACCAGGTTTATTTTTATCTTGGATGTATATCTAATCCATTTCCTCAGCCATTGCAACGTGTCAACTCCCCATTTTCTCTCTAGACTATAAACAAGCACCTCCGCTTTGAAGAAGCAAAGAGGTAATGGGACTTGAGACTGAGATTTCTATAGGGAGGAGGAGGATTTGGATCAAGTTGTCTTCAGCTAAGTTGTAGAGCTTGTTTAGTACTTCCAAATCCATGGTTTGGAATTTGTAGTTGAAGCTTTTATCATAGAGGAAAAAGGGGCTAAAGTTGACTTGTTATACTGTAACAGTTGCGAGTACACAACTTTAGAGGTAGTTTTCGAAGGGTTACGACAAGAATTTGAGGTTGAGATCTTCTGGTCAGTTATTCTTTATTGTATATAGTTTCTATAGGTATCTTTAGATCTTAATTTGGCCTAGTATTTTGATTTGTAGAAGCTGCCAAAGTGGGTTGTATGAATGTAGCGAATTAGGATTTTCAACAACTTGAATACGAATTCAACAAGCTCCTTAAATCAAGCAATTGGTGATTTTTGTATTTTTGGAATCCTTATTCGATGTTATTTAAATCTGAAAAAGATTATTGAAAAACTCACAGTTTTGGCATTCGCGATTTACTCGCAGTATTGGATATCGCCGACAAATACTGCGGGAAACTGGTAGGAAATGCCGTAGGTTTAGCCGCGGTATTCGTCCACGGTCAGTTCGTGACCGCAGGTCCTGCAAGCTCTTTAGGGTATTGATCTAACATTTCTTATTTTGATTTACACGTGCACAATACTTATAACTTAGAATGTGATAGGATGTTATCATCTAACTGTATAACTTAGAATTTCGCCTATGGGGGAACCCCTTGCTTTGCTTTTGCTAACCCCCAAAATGTTATCTTTCTCAGGTGATTTTGTTAGGCATGAGTAGCAGCATATGAGATTTGGGATGAGCAGACTGTTACTTCATTATTATATTAGTATAGGTTAATGTTAGTATTTGTACTTTGTACTGCAACGTTTGTACTTTTGACTATTATGCTGACATTCAATTTCCCAGTTTCCCTATTCAAAGATTTAAGTATTTAGTCAATAATCAACTTGATTTGTGTGATTATCTGCCTTGTACTGAGGATCTCAGATTAGCTGACCACTAGTCTAGGCTAATCAGTACGGCGTGACACATCAGTGGAAATTTGGGACGTTACAGATGGTATCAGAGTCTAGGGCTCGATTAAATTAAAAATTTGTGGACATAGGAAATGAGGTGTCCTGGGGTGGTGTGTATACATATTTATATTTGTGCATTGTATTATTTGTAGTATTGTGTTAACTCTGACGAAGGGTGAGGTAGAGATTGACCCATAACCTAACCTTACTTTAGGATGACTCCTAGACTCGAGCATGTAGTGCATGGGCGGGGACGACCACGAAAATGTCCCACTCCACCACCGGAGTTACTTGAGGTGGATTAGGCTAATAGGGTGGTCGAGGAGCCCGATTTGTCAGAGGAGGATGTTCCGCCACTGAGGCGAGGTAGACATGAGGAGTAGAGAGTACCCCCTGTGGCTTTGAGGGTTGCTGCCCCCAGAAGAGGAAATCCTTGAGAGTTCTTACATGAGATGTGGGATGCTTAGCAACCATTAGTGACATATAAAGATTATGTGGACCGTGCTGTGCGACATTAGCCATCCACTTTTGTTGGGGAGCTAGATCCGACTGTTTTGGATGATTGGGTATATCATATGGATCATATTCTTACCGCGATTGGGTGTCCGGCTAGTCAGCATGTTCAGGTTACCTCCTTTTACTTGGTAGGAGGTGCATTACAGTGGTGGCGTGCTCAAGAAGCAGATCCGACTATGCGGCCTGAGCAAGATCGGGATGCTTTTGTACAGGCATTAGGGGACTTTTTCCATCCAGCCAGACTTCGTGTTGTGAAGTGGGAGGAGTTCCGTGAGTTGGTTCAGACAAATGATATAACTGTTACTGCCTACTATCATCGATATATTGAGTTGATGCGTCACGGGATGGATTTAGTACCCACTGATGCAACAAAGGTTCGAAAGTTCATTGATGGGCTACATGTGATGGTGATAACAGATTATGGATATACACCGGAGGGTATCACCTTCAGAGCAGCTTATGAGCATGCGCTATTTTCGAGCAGGCTAATAATGATTCCCGGCAATTTCTAGAGACTGGACGACGTGGTAGGGAAGAGCGATCTTCCCGGAGTGCGGAGAGGCAAGTATTTGAGAGAGGTCAAAGTTTCGGCCAGCCTGCGAGGCACAGTGATGAAGGACATGGGGGAGATTAGTCGAGGGGTGGTACTAGCCAGGATAGGGAGTCGAGGATGCATTGTTTTCAGTGCCAGCAGTTTGGACATAAGATGGCAGAGTGTCCGACTTTGCGTACGGGATAGGATGGAGCTTAGCCAGTCAGGGCACCACCAGTAGATAAGGGTCCACTATAGTGTTTTTATTGTTTGAATATGGGCCATTTGCGTCCAAAATGTCCAAGGCACGCATGTTATCGGGAGCAGTATAGTGGACAAAGTGGAGGTATGCCTTCTCGGGATTAGGGACAGTAGAGTGGGAGAGGCACGAGGCTGAATGTGATTGGCAGAGAAGAGGCTGAGCAGCATTCTGATGTGTTGGCAAGTACTTTTGCTGTTGCTATGCATCTTGCTTTTATTTTGTTCAATTCGGGTGCTTCTAGTTTGTTATTTCCGAACATTTCTGTACTGGCAGTAATTACATCATTAGGGGGAATTGCACCCTAGGTACAGGCATGAGGAAGCCGTAGACCATGCTTAGCAAGGTTACATCGATTGGGACCGTTATTACCCCATCGTTTCTTAGTAACTATGCCATCGGGAGATATAATAGATTGTCGTTTCTTCTTATGGGGTGCGGAGGTAGTGATTGAGGGTCATACCTTTTATGCGGACTTGAATGTATTATCTCTTCAGGAGTTTGACGTGATACTAGGGATGGACTAGTTATCTACTTATCGCGCTCAGATCGACTGTGGTATTCCTCGGATATCTTTTCGTGATTGAGGTATTTATGTTTCTCATCATCCTGTTTCGCTTCCGCTTTCTATATGTGTGATACCTGCAATTTCTTTTACAACTCTAGTTAGAAAAGGATATCCTATTTATGTTTGTGATATGATTGATGTATTGAAGGAGGAGATTGGAGTTAGATCTACTCCTATTGTTTCGAAGTTTCCTGACGTGTTTCCTGAGGAGATCCCTGGGCTTCCCCCTCCTAGAGAGATTGATTTCACTATTGATTTGGTATGGGATGCTCGACCGGCATCAAAGGTTCCCTATCGTATGACTCTGGCGGAGTTGAGGAAGTTACATACCCAGTTATAGGAGTTGTTGTTGAAGGATTATATCCAGCCTAGCACTTCGCCATGGGGTGCACCTGTTCTTTTTGTGTGTAAGAAGGATGGTAGTTTACGTCTTTGTATCAATTATAGGGGCCTGAATCAGCTGACGGTGAAGAACCGTTATCCTTTGCCTTGTGTAGAGGATCTCTTTGATCAACTTCGCGGTGCGGAGGTGTTTTTTAAGATAGATTTACGTTCGAGATATCATCAGATTAGGATTGCCGAGGCCGATAAAACTATTACCGCCTTCCGTACTCGTTATAGTCATTTCCAATTCATAGTGATGTCCTTTGGCCTCACCAACGCTCCTACGGTTATTATGGATTTGATACATCAAGTCTTTCGTTCCCTTCTCGATCGGTATATTATGGTTTTCATCGATGACACCTTAGTCTATTTAGCTACTTCTTAGGCCCAGGAGGGTCATTTGCGTACCATGTTAAAACAAAAAAATTAAAAATTTTAAAAGTGATTTTAAATTAAAAAAGGAATTAAAAAAATAAATAAATAACAATCAACTATCTGAATTGGTAATGTTGCAAGGTTGGGCATTTAAAAATGCGCTGATAATGTGGCAGGGCCAACGACCCTGCAACCCTTCCCAATACGCGCGTGCAATGCAATTCAATTGTCTGAATTGGATTCATCCCGTTGAATTTGAATTTGGTGCTACAATAGTTTGAATTACATTTTGTGAGTTTGAATTGGGTTATTAATTCACCCTTGTGGGTGGTCTTAGGGTTGTTGGAATAACTTTGATTGATCAATTTAGGGCACTTGGTGAGAACAGTTGTTACACTAGTGATGTGCAATTTATACAAAAGCGGATCTTTTGCCCCAATGACCGAGATCCTGTCTAATAGGTGTTAAGCTTTGTGGAGTTAGCACCTGATCTCTTCCCTTATATTTTTCCCATTTTAGTTGTGGATTTGAAATTATATATTATTCATTCGGTTTTTAATTTGTGTATTGTTCATTTTGTTTTCGTTTTAAAAATTTATGTATTGCTCATCTATATCTATCTATCTATCTATCGATCTATATATCTATCTACACTACTCCTAGTATATATTTGAGGGCAGGGGGATCTGCCCTCAATTTGTAATTGATTTGCCACGTGATGCTCTACTTTTGTGCTATATGACATTCAATTTTTGACATTTTCCCGTCACGTGACATTGAAATTTTGCATCACATGGCGCTTTGCTCCCCCCATCTCATAATAGTTCTAATAATTACTTCACCAATTGCACAATACATTCTTCAATTGGGTGTGATACAATATTTAATAAATGTGGTTTTAGGGGTTTTATTATTAGAAAGATAGAGAAAATGTAGTATTCTTTTTATGGTGAGAAGAAAAAAGTTATCAAAAAGAGTGATGAAGTAACTATTGCGAAACCGAGGAGTACATTAAAATAATTAGTTCATTGTCAAATATTAATTTTCCACGTAAGAGACTTTGTATGAAAAATTCAACTTTAATTTTTTTTTTTTATTGTTAAAGTTAATATCTAAAATTTCAAATTATTTTAAATTTATCACTATGTTTCCTATAATCTATATATATATATAAGTTTAATTGATTTTGGCTGGCCTTTGTTTTCGATTTTTTCTTATTTTCATTCTTAAAAAAAATATGTGTAATGAGAGTCGAACCAATGACCTCTAAGTTACTGACACCCCAGCCCTGTGCTTAGCGATTAGAGTTAAGGACCTCTATGTTACCAACATACTAAGTGCTTATTAGGCTTGTCGGATCCTGGGTTTTGCACTCCCATTATGGGGGTGCGTGCGTGCGAGATTTGTTTCCTTTTTAGCTCTTTTAACTTTCATTACAAGTTTTCACACAAATAATATAGACTAAATTTCACTCTTTATTCAATGTGGGATGATACTTTATAAGTTGTCTTTAGTATTTAATGGGACTCACTCTCCATTTATTAAATACTATTCTTTATATAATTTATGAGAATTTTCTCTCTCCTCTACTAAATTATATATATTATGAACGTATTTCTCATTAACATTCTAACCAAAATAAT
>MAYD01788682.1:0-13572 GCA_001909325.1 Ruellia speciosa
TATTTTGTGGGATAAAGTATGGTTAGATTAAATTTGTTAGTTAAATAAATAAAATAATAACAATATATTCAACATGGATTTTAAAATATACTTGTAGCGTAAAAAATTTTAGTTGAAACTTACTCAAGTTAATAAAAATCATTCTATAAAAAAATAGGAAAATTTTATTAAGGATAGAGAAAGTAGAAAATTTTGTGGGATATTTTCAAAGATTACAAGCATATGCATATTTGTGAAATTTGCCTTTAGAAAATTTTCAGCTCCAAACTCTCCCTTACTTTCCCTATCTCCATGTCTGCGGATGCTATTGGTGGGACATGGGGAAAAGAGAGATGGAAATCCTATTCCAAGAATGTTTGGCATGCTATCTTAGGTTGAGATCTATGGTGCATAGACGAGAACATATATATAGACATAGACATAGATCCTATTATTGAAATGTTTTGGGACTGTACTTCAATCCAATCTTATAAGTATATAGATAATTCACATTGATGTATATGTCTATGTATTCATTTTTGGGGCAAAAAATTACTTAAAAATATGGTCCAAGTAAATTTTGAGCATTCATATTCAGGGATGGCGCGGGGTGGTGGTGGTGGTGGGCAGGCATTCACACCCCCTAAAATTTTCAAATTCTTATATAGTTCTATTGATAATTTAATCCTCCAAAATCATGTCATGATAATTTTATTAAATATAAAAGTTTGGGTCCAAAATAAGATTTTGCATCTGTCCTTGTTCACATTAGATTGCATTTTTGATTTAATTGGACTCTTTTGATACCATTTGATGTCAGAAAATAAAATCACTAATGAGTTGTATCTTTATACCTTAGATTTGATTTGTTTCCTTGTTTCCTAGATTAGATTTTATTTGGTTTTTAGTTTATCCATTGTATTAACACTTTATAAATAGAGTGCTCATTATTATATTCAAGGGGAAATACATTCTAGTTTTCTATATGATATCAAAGCCTAACTTGTCCAAGAGATTTTTTGTTGTTCATTGTAGTTCGAGGATGTTTCAAATAGTTTGTACTTGTGTAAGTTTAACAAGTTTTCTAGTAGTGCTCTCGTGTATCCTCGTTGGTTGAGGATGTTCGTACTTCGTAGTGGTAGTTCTTGTTCAAAGCCAATCTAGCCTTGGGGGCAAATTTGGAACTATCGTGGTTTGATGGACCTTTATTGTCACTATGGTGGAATATGCTAGTTGAATGCTGTTAGGATTTGGCTCGAGAATTGTTGGCTTGGGAGACAAGGAAGGAGATCGTATTAGATTTGGTAGAGTATCTTCTTTGAAATATATTTGTTTCCTAATAGGGATGAGATTCTTACCATATTTGAAGTTTGTGTTATTTAGGTATTTGACTTAGTATGTTAATTACTTGGATGAAGGCACTGTGACTCTATAAATGTGTGGGGGATGTCACATATTATAATAGCATGCCATGTTGTGAACTATAATTCCAAGAACTCCAGTGAGAAATAATATACTCCCTCTATTTGTGAAAATATGTAACATTTGGATTGACATGCTTTTTAAGAAATGAGGATCTTGGGGTTTTTTATTAGTAGATGGAGAGAGAATATAGTACTCCCTCCGTCCGGTCTTAGATGTCCACTATTCTTTTTTTTGAATGTCCAAAATTAATTGTTCACGTTCTTATTATAGTAAAGATTAAATGATATGTCCAAAATACCACTCATTAAATACATGAAAGAGATAATATTCAATGCTTAATGATTACTTTTTACATAATAAATATGGGTAGGAATGTAATGTTACACTTTTCTTTTAATATGCGTGAAAAGTCAAAGTGGACAAGTAATACTGGGGCTCAACTGGATACCAAGCTTGACTTGGTAAAGGAGGGACCTGGGATCGATTCCCACCCTCAACAACCTACCAAGGGGGAGTGTACCCTTGGGGAGGGGTTGGGGTGCATTGGTCTGCAGAGCCTGCCCAGGATGGTTAAGGAGGTGTAGCCGTGGTAGTACGAGCCACCTCCCAAAAAATGGAGGGAGTATTTTTTTTAGTGGTGTGACCGGAAAAAAATGCTAAAAAAGGAAATGTGGCAAGTTTTGATAAACACACCAAAAAGAAAAATATGGCAAGTTTTGATAAACGGAGGAAGTATCTTTGTTTTGGGGACATAGCCAATTGGCTGAACCAGGTAAATTCTCTTGTGTTGGTGTGTGCTTGTTTCATTATTGGGTCCCTTTTCTTGTGCTTTCTCGATTGTGAAATCTTGATCATTCCCATAAGCATTCGAGCGCTAGATGAAAGCATTCGAGTCGAAGCCACAAGTCCTCGAATTGAGTGGAGATTTTGACTCGAGATAGGTGTCTTCGAGCGAAGTTAGGAGACCTTGACCGAAGACAGAAGCACTCGATCAACTTCGATCAAAAGTTCCCGACATTGAGTTAAACTACTTGAGTCGTCGAGGCATCGAGCTATCTAGACCTTGAGCTCGAGCCCTCAGGACGTCAAGAGAAGTTGCTCGAAAGAGAGATCCATTGGGCTGGGAGCTGTTTTTCCCAACAAATATATGTGTTTCCTTCAATTTCGTCTTCAAGTGTTGGAGGTGTTCCACATCTGTTTACAAACGGGCAGGAAGTTTGGCGGCAATCATAAGGGCTATCAATAACCAAGAGTTGTGGTTTCCATTGTTCCAGTTGAACTAGTTCGTTGTAGTCACCAAGTTCAACTTGAGGGTAGTGTCAGAAAATAAAATAATGATTTGTTTCCATTTATTTCCTTATTGTTCAGATTAGATTTGTTTTCTTCTGTTCTAGATTAAATTTGATTTGGTTTCTAGTTTATCCATTCTTGTTTTCTAAAAAGAGCAGAAGAAAATAATTATTCTATTCTTGGTAACGATAATATTAGTTTTTGTCAATTTAGTTCTTTATATATCCTATCAAGGTTGCCTGAGCCAACTGTCACTGCTCCTACTGCCATATTGTCATGGCAATGTGGTGCCCGAGCTGGCGACAACACGACGATAAGTGTACATTAGAAATTTATAATATTTTACACACTTATTCAGAATCAGGAAGATTCTTAATTTTAGCTCTCTAATTAGATTACATATTAATTAATTTAGTTTTCAACCCAATTAAATTTGGCCAATTTCCAACCCTAACCCATTTAGATGTGTATATATCCACATTGTATCTTCCCAACCATAAATCCTAACACCCCTAACTTAGAAGCAGCGAAGGGTTTCCTACCTCTTCATTTGCTGCTGCCTTGGTCGGCAGCACCGCTGCTTGTTGCTGCAGTGTGGTTAGTTAGCCATATGTGGTGGTCATAAAAGACCGCATTGACAAGGCGTTGCCATAACAACCATGTTTCTACATTCGTTAACCATAAACTATAATTTCTCCATTGAAATTGAGGAGATAAAAGAACAGTAGAAATAGTTTGTGATGGAAAAATTGTTTGAAGATGCAATATGTTTTTTCAGTACTTTTATTGGGACCAACCCTAAATGAAAACAAAATGTTTTTGTATTGAAATTGGATCATGCATTTCTTTAGCCATCTCTGTGACTTTCCATCTTAGTGTTGTACTGCCTATCTACTTTCTAGAATTAGTTTTAGGTTTATCCATTTATGGCATTTTAGCTGCTGGTTGGGCCATGTTGGGTACTACACAAGTGTCAAACTCTGCATAAAGTGATATGTGAGAGTGTTCATGGACTACAGTTAATTTAAATGGAGGTAGGGTACATATATGTGGCCTGTACATTTTATTTACGTGGTGGTGATATAGTTACTGTATATACCCTACTTTGGTTGTGTATATATATGTCGCTTGTACATTCATTTGAAGATTGAGAAATATACTTCCTCCCTATTTTTTCTTTTGTTACACTTTGATTTTAATGCTATTCACATACTCCGTTTGACTATCATTAGTGGCTTATATTTTAAAAAAATATAGTCATGTGGGGTCTTATTAGATTCGTCTTAATGAATATTTTCAAAATATCAACTTTAGATATTTTTTACTTTTTAATAATTAACGATATTAATAGTTAAAAGTTATATATGAGCAAACGTGCGGTGAGAAATGTTACAAAAGGTTTGATACTGAGGAAGTAGATTATTTCTTTCAAGTTTTCATGGTATTAGGCCCAATTGAGCACCAAAACCCTAGCCTAAACCACTTCAGCACTGTTGGTCTCTTTCGCAGCTGTCTAGTTGCCTCTAGTGTCGACTGCTCCCACACCTCCGTTTGCCGACCCTCCCAGTTGAAGCCAGCCATTGGAAGTTGTGTGTGGAACCCACACGCGCTATCGTGTCCTGTAGTCCATCTGTCACATGCACTACGCATGCCGCCCCTCCAGCCACCATCGTTGAGCTCGTTCCACTGTCTCGCAGGAGTCTCATGGTTCCAGTGTTGTCTTTTGTATTCAGGTTTGACAAAGTTGTGATTCCTCCATTGATTTTTGTCTTGGCTATGTAGTCTGTACATTTTGTGATGGCTGTAAAAAACAAGACATGGGCCTCTCCTACATTTGCCGCTTAGATGAACCTGCTAAATACTGTATCTGTTTTTATTTAGGTGTTATATTTGGGTTGGCACGAGATTTAAGGATGAGAGAGAAATGAGGTATTTTATTAGTGGGTGGAAAGAAAAAATGAAGTATTTTTTTAATGAGAAGGGGGAAATTATCAAATATGGCAATGTATCATCTATTTCAAAACAACCTAAAAAGGAAAACGTAATAGTTAAAAAAAGAGGAGGTAGAGTAGAACTATAGATTATTTTCTCTTAAGTTTACAATTATAACGTGAAATGTCTGCTTTTGTCAACATATTAAGTTGATTTAAATATACTATGATATATATATATATACTACCTCCGTTTTTATATTATTGCAACGTTTGGGTTTTGGCTACTGTTCATAAATTTCACTTTAATTATCATTAGTGACTTATACTTAAGAAAAAATATAGTCATGTAGGGTCTTGTTAGATTCGTCTTAATGAGTAGATTCAAAATATCAACTTTATATATTTTTTATCTATTGATAATTAACGATATTAATAGTTAAAGTTATGCATCGGCAAGCGTGAAAAGGTGAAATGTTGCAATAATATAAAAACGGAGGTAGTATATATATATATATATATATATATATATATATATATATAGAAGAAATTAGAAAAATATCAATTGATACTGTATATTGTGGTATGTATTGTTATTATTGGAATAATTATGATACATATTATTGATATTAGTAGTACTAATTTAATAAATGATTCAAGTATTGTTCATGTGAAGTAGGATTGTTAATAACCAACTCGTTTAAAAGTTCAAGCTGTTCACTCTCATGACCCCTCACATGCAAGGCGGTGTAAACCCTTGTGCGTGGATGCCGGAGAAACAAACCGGACAGAACCAACATGAGTTGATACCTAAAGTAATAGATATACAAAGGGGTTCAGTCTCATGACCCCTCTCGTGCAAGGTGGGTTACCCTTGCGCGTGGACGCCGGAGAAACAAACCGGACGGAACTGACATGAGTTGATACATAAAGTAACAGATCTAGGAAGGGGTGGCAGGTCTCGAATACGAGATCCTTGGATCTGATACTTAGTTAATGACCAACTTGCTTGTTAGGGAGGAGAATTATTTAACAATACATATATCAGACTCAACAAAGACAATACCTGAAATTGGGAGAGGGAGAGTAGGATTTCTTTGTTGGAAGAATAAACAAGTGTGTTGAGATAAGATAGAGTAACGAGGTGAATAAAACTTTGGTTGTCCAAGCAATTTTTGAAGAAAACATACATTTGCATAAGATTTGTAAAAACTTCTAAATTTTTTCGTGCAATCACCACAACAGTGGCCTAAGTTTTTTGTTTGGTTCAAAATAGCAATGTAGATGGCCAAATATTTGAAGTTTTGACTTTGGTTGCCTCAACTTGGAGTGCTTTGAATTGCAAAATAAAAGGTTGGGTTGAATTTGGAATATGTAAGGCCTGTACTCTTCCTTAGTTGTTTTGGATTTTTCCTCTCATATTTGTGGCTTGTGGTCACTGTAGCCATATTGAATAATATAACATGTATTAGGTGATTTGTAGGCATATTGATGAATTTCCCAAGTGTTACCGGTTACTCCCTAGAATCTATTGTAATATCATACCTTTCTGCCATAGTGATTAAAGAAATTATTGAATCACTTATGAAATGACATTATGGAATGCATATTATTTGCTAGTAATGTATTTTGATTCATGGTTGTTATGTGTCGACACGACACCATGTCGAAGAGTCCAATGGTTGTAGGATGTTCTTTTATATCTGTTTTCATGGATCTTATGTTATTTTCAATGATTATATTGCAGGGTGGAAAGAGCACATTAGAAAATTGTCAAGTGTTGCAGGTAAATCTTTCCCTAATTAATTGGAAGTCTGGAATAGTTTCTTGGCGGGAATGCATGGTTCTCTGCAAGTATTCTTGTTAACTCATTTCACTATTTCTCAAAGATGACATGTTGTTGCTTTGTTAATTATTTATAGAACTAAGAAACTACTTATTGACAAGTGTATGTTGTTGTCATGCTTGTTGTGCTGTGCACAAACACGTTTAAAAAACTGTCAATGTCTTTTTGACTCATAGCACTCGCACAGTATTGTGATTGCATATCTGAAATTTGTTGGCAGACAGTTGCAATACATTGAGGATCATTTATTAGAACTAGCATAGAGTGTACTAGAGATAAATTATACATTTATATAGTCATTATATTGATCTTATACAACAAATAATGTGGTATAGCCTAGTGGTTAAATTTTTTTATCAAACTAACTGTTTGTTTGGTGTTCAATTCGAATGAGTGACAAAGTCAATTTTTTTTATTTAATGTAGAGAAGGCAAATTTGGAAATTCATATTGTTCGACAGACTATGGTCATAAATTAGAAATCCATTTCTAAATTGTGTCTGTCATACTTTTTCACGACCTTTCTTTTGTTCTTTTAAATGCAGTGAAGCAATTATAGTTTCTACTTTTATTACCCGACCGTTAAAGTGGCTTCAGCGTTTTAAGAAATTTGTTTTGTTTATTTTATCTAATTGAAATATTTTATTGGTGTAGCAGTTTAAATGGAAGGATATAATTGAGGGGGAGTTTGCTTTGAGTGTTTGACATTGAATTAGAATTGGAACTTATGCACCATTCAAATTCCTGGAATATATTTTTAATATTTTAATTCGTTAATGATTTAGTTTGTTGATTGTAATAATCCATGAGAATTAAAATATTTAAAATAAATTCGAAGCATTTGAATCCATTTTGATTCCAATCACTGTCTGAACCGAGCTTGCCCCAAGCGTATTGCAATATTCTATAGCAGGGTATTCAATTATTGAAAGATTCATCTTCTAGGTATAGCAACTAACTAATTTATAATAAAATAAATTGCTCTAATAATTTTGTTTTGGTTTTACAGGATGTCTTTTCAACTTAACATGCGTCATTGTGTTGCAGAAAAGTAAAAAAACACTTAACATGTGTCATTGGCACATGTTTTTGATAAAGGGATCTTCTCTTGGACTGTAAATAGACCTCTGATAAAATCAATTATTCAAATTGCAATTTAAAATTTGCTGCTCTTATGTTTTAGTATTGAGTTCGAGTGGCTGTGTAGGATGCATCTTCATGACTTTAGTGTTTCCTTATTTTTCTTGAAGTACAAATTAGAATGTCTCACTAAGATTGAAAGACTTAAAGATAGAGTTTGCTTGGCTGATGATTTTTGCAAAATGCAGGCTAATCTTCTTTTTCATTTGCATGATTTTTTTTCTCCTTTCAGCTTTTTGATATTATATTTTGAATAATGTGGCTAAATTTGTGGCATGTGTTGGTTTCTTAGGCGACTGTCAATAGATCCAAGGGAAACCGGACTGAGATGTCCAAAAGTGATCTCATTCAGAAGAGTGCTTATTGCCGCGTATCAGGTATATCTCTGCTCATACGTTTGGCCAGTGAGGCATGTCAAAATTGCAGATACTTTGCCCTGAATGAAACCAAAATAAAGAAATGAAAACTAGCACACAACTCTATTTATCAATTAAAATTTCAGACATAATGGTGCATCTTCCAAAAAGAACACATGACAATAGTTCTATGCTGATGACACAGGTCGTGATATGGACCTTCTTGAATTATCAGCCTTTGGTAATGTTCGTCGTGCGCCAGATGCAGGGGGGTGTAAAATTCAGTAGCTTCCTCAGCTATCAATTATAATCAATTGGGAGGACTTTCAATACAGATGGTTTATCAACCAACAATGTCTTCCAGTAGATGTAAGTATTCCTGTGAACTCTCTCCTTGCATTGAAGTGCAACCATATGTGAATCACACATGTGTGCACATGCAGACAGTAGTTGGGAACAAATGCTTGATCATTAGACCAAGTCACATTGAATTTTCTGAGCTCATGTCAAACACAAAACATACTGAAGCTATTTACAATGCAACCTAAAGGCTTAGAAATATACATGCATTTTTTTTTCTTATTTCTCCATGTATACACTTGCATTTGGTTTAAACTACTTGGATGTATTAACTGTTCAGGAATTTGTGAAAGTCAAACAGTGATGTGGCTAGACTTTTTGAGCGAATATCTTGGAGAAAAAACGAGAAAAAAGTTAAAAAAAATATATTTAAGGTTTAAAGTATGAATGGATGATATTTTCCAAGTAAAATAATTTAGTATTGAAAAGTTTTGTATGGAATGTGTATATTCGTATAAAGATTAGAATCAACTCGGTTAGATTTGCTTAATTAGTTCTCCATATTTCTTGATGCATATTGTTGTGTGTGTATATATATATATATATATGTATATATATATATTTTTGTACTCCAAATTTGTGAAATATGAGAAAATTATTTCCAAATTTTACTTGGTATTAGAGCCAGTTGCCCTCGTATGCAATTTTTGTGAGTGCCCAATGAGCACCTATTGTCCAAAACCCTAGAAGCCATCATTGCTGCATTGTACCACCGTCGGTCAACATCACCTAGCCCCCGCTGCTTGCCTTTCTTCGGCGACCTTCCCGGTAGAACTCCACGCGTGACTCTCACACACCACGTGCCTCCATTGCCCCACTTCCACACGCGTCGCGCGTGATCGTGCTTTTTTCGCCGTTGCCGGCTGGTGTTCTAGGGTTTGTCGGAATCCCGCCACCTCTGTGAGGCCTCAGATTTTAGTTTTGTTAAAGTTTGTATTTTTGTTTCAATTTTGGTTCTCTCTGTTCAATAACTATGATTGAGAAGGTTGAGAAATCCGTAATGGTTACCGATGTAATTCCTTTGAGAACCACTGATTATAAATTGAATGTGACCAATTACTTTAATCGATGTAAAACCGTTCATATTTATCTTCGAAATATTTCGAAGGACAAGCATGTTGTGGATGATCCTTCGACAGATGAGAAGACTTGTAAGGACGGGCTATGAGATGACTCTATTGTTTTTGCAAATTACAAACTCTATAGAGAGTGAGATTCTGAGCATGGTATTGTGCGTTGCGAAGGAACTCATGGATTATTTAGAACTTTTATATACTGGAAAAGGGACTCAAGGTGTGCAAGTAGTTCTATGGGGTTTCGCAAGATGATGAACTTTTATAGATTTATTTTATGAACTTCAAGTATATTTACGATGAGTTGAATGTTTTAATGCCTTTTAGTGTAGATGTTAAAGTTCAGCAGGCTCAACGCGAGAAGATGGCTATGATGAGTTTTCTGGCAGGTTTAAGTCCTCAGTTTTAGGCAGCAAAATCACATATACTTGCGAGCTCCAAGATTTCCTCTTTACGAGATGTCTAATGCTCAGATTCTTTAAATTGATGTTCGTATTGTTGCCCCTCATAGCTGAGTGCACTTGTTGGCGACTACAATCTAAATAAAGGGTTGGTATAAATTGTCCGAAGTCAGGGGGAGTTATATGCTACTATGGGTGGGAATTAGGCCATACTAAGCGTGCTTGTGAGAAATTACAAAATAAGAATCGATGAGGAAAGACAACCAATATGGTGTTGACGGGTGAGCCATAACCTACAATGCCTAATTAGTAACTCTGCGGAAGAGTATACCCAATGCCCACGGTATTAGAAAGCATTATAGGTATAATCACATTCCCTTTTTGCTATCACAGTAAGTGAAACACATGTCTCGTTTCTTCCTCACCAAAGTGCCATAAATTGCCATTGATCATATGACAGGTAATCGGCATCTTTTCTCCACTTTTTCTATAAATTCGTCCACATCTCATATTACGATTGCCCATGGCGCTTTAACGACTGTTTTTGGGTCCAGCAAAGTTCATCTTACCCTTCCCTTATCTTAGACTTTGTGTTAAACCTTCCTGAATTATCCTTTAACCTTATCTTTGTCAGTAAATTAACTCTACGAAGAACTGCATTCTCTTATTTTTCTCTGATCAAATCCAGGATTGTATGACGAAGCAGGTTTGGTAAAGGATGCGAATCAGGTGGACATTACATTTTGGACACTTTAGTGTCTTGAGGGATAGCTTGTCTGAGGGTTCTTACTGACACCCCTTCCCAATACAAAAGGTGGCTGAAAGTAAAAATAGACCTTTCTTGGAAATTGCTGGGCGCTTAAGTTTGAGATGCATGTTCCAAAAATGTTTTGGGTTGATGACGTGTCCACTGTCGTCGTCTTCATTAACTACATGCCCTCATCTGTCCTCGATGGTAAAGTTCTCTTTGCTATTCTCTTTCCATCTACACCTATATTTTCCATTGGATGCACTTATTTTTTTGGGATGTTTGTCCCTAAGTGTCAAAATTGGATTCCAAGTATTAATGTGTGTTTTTAAGATACTCTTAGGTTCAAAGAGGGTATAAGTGTTATTGTCCTAGTTTTAATTGATATATGGTGTCTTGTGATGTCTCTTTCTTTGAAAATATTCCTTTCTTTCAGTCTTTTGGTATGACCCATTTTATCTGTTCCAGATGCCCAAGACCCATTGCCACATGAGTTGGTGTGTGAGCCTCCACAGCCACCACCTTTGCCACTTTTGTCACCCTTTAGGTTTACACCTGTCATCATCTTTCTGATCCTCCTCCTATGGATCCTATTGATGTTTTACCTGAAGTCAATTTGCTTTATAAAAAGAAGATATCAATGAACTTCTATGAAATGGTTCCACGGGATTCAGCCAATTGTCTTGGTTGTGGAATACCATTAAGAAATAGGAATTTGCGTTATCAAAGGATTTACTGCGATTATTTCTAGTATGGAACGAGCCAATCATCCACTTTTTTGGTATCTTATTTGGAAATGTAAATGCTAGTGTACTTAGTCTATTTGTTCCTTTGTTTCTTACGACCTCTTGACACATTCTTCTTGATCTTTTGTTGCTTCCTTTGACTCCATTACTTTTCCCAAATCTGTGCACAAGGCTCTCGTTCATCCTGGTGCGCTGCAATGTTGGATGAGATGACTGCTTGGATACCAATGATACATGAGAAATGGTTCTTCCTATGATTGGGTGCAAATGGCTGTTTGCAGTGAAATGTAACTCTAATGGTTCCATTGATCATTTGAATGTCTGTTTAGTGGCCAAAGGTTATGCCCAAACTTATGGGCCATGGGGTTGACTACAGTGAGATGTTTTCCCTAGTGGCCTTTTGTTTTACGTTGGCCATGTTTCCCACGTTTCCTTTGTTGCCAACTTCGACTGCCTATCCAACAATTGGATATCAAGTGGCTTGGTTGAAGAGGTTTTCATGGAGCAACCTCATGGATTTGCTCCTTAAGGGGAGGAAGATAAGGTATGTCGTCTTCATAAATTGTTGTATGGATTGAAACAGAGTCCTTGAGCATGGTTTAGAAAGTTTAGTTGTGTTGTAGAGCATTTTGGGTAGCAGAAAGGCAAGAGTGATCACTTGGTGTTCTATTACTACGTGGCACCCTTCTCTTCACGTTACCGCCATACCTAACTTATCATGGAATCTAACCCTAAACCTCACAATAAGCTCGGTTAGAGGCTAACAATGATCTCATCCTATTAGAGTACGCTGGACTTTCCGGAACTAGGTCCCGTACGATCACAACTCACATGCTAGAATAAAATTGGAAACACATAATGCGATAAAAGTAGTTAAAAGTTATTATAGGCGAAAATATCAAATTCTGTCCCACACCGGGACTCGGCTACTTAGTACAAGCCGAATAACAAATTACATGCGATGCCAATTTCGGGATAACGTGTTTTATGCTTGGTATGATCGATTTATGTGTTCTACGTTCTTTGCTAGTCTATGTTGATGCCATTCTTATTATGGGAAGCAATGGTGGAGGGATGTGTCACAGCCATGGCCATTCCCAACCAAGGATATTGAAGAATTGAGGTACTTTTTTGGGATCAGGTATGTCGGTTTCATAAATTGTTGATTATTTAATTTTGTCCACCACAATCACCCCGAGAGTTCACGTTACTATAGTTTTACCAAGTTTGCATCCCTTAATACAAATTCTTATATCCATCCATATTTGGAGTTGACCGTCCATATTTGGGGTTGAGGTTTTGCGGAATAGCAAGGACATTTTTTTATTCGAGAGGAAGTATGCGTTAGATCTTCTGTTTGAGTGCGGGGAAATTGGGGGCAAAGCCATATTGTGCGCCTTTGGTACCTAATCAACTTACAAAAGAGGGTGATTCGTTTGAGGATCCTGAGTGGTACCGTAGATTGGTTGGAAAGCTAAATTATCTAACCATAACTCGCCCGGATTTGTTTATGTAGTGAGTGTGGTTAGTCAGTTTATGTTAGAACTCTCTGATCATTGGAATGCATTGGAACATATTCTACATTACCTAAAGGTGCCCTCGGATTGGGAATCATGTATAAAGAAGTGGTCACACGAACATCGAGTGTTTTGCTGATGCAAATTGGGGGTCCTCTACAATAGATTGAGGGGCTATCACGGGCTATTGTATATTTGTGGGAGGAAATGTAGTAACGTGGAAAAGCAAGACGCATAGAGTTGTGTTATCGCACTATGGCACACATAGTGTCCAAATTATTTTGGTACATCAATTCCTGGATGAAATTGGGATGAAGACCACTATTCCAGCTCGATTGTGCTGTGATAATAAAGTGGCTCTACATATACCTTCAAATCTAGTATTTCATAAACGGTTAAAACACATTGAGATTGATTGCCATTTTGTTCAAGAAAAGTTGCAAGACGGTTTGTTTTCTATAGGCATGTTAATATGGGGAACAACTTGAAGGCATCTCCACTAAAGCTATTAGCTACATACGCAACAAGCTCGGCACGATCAATGTATTGGAAATAATATTGTTACCATTATTTTAGGGATAGAGATAGACTTGTATTAGGAATGAACCTTGTATACCCCTAATTGATAGCCTTAGATTGTGCAGAAATTTATGTTTATATTTTGTATAAATCTCACTGTTGATCATCAATGGAAATCATCAATCGCCATAATATAATTTCTCACAATGTCTACGCTCCAACTTGAGGGGGAGTGTCGTAGG
>MAYD01788867.1:0-14346 GCA_001909325.1 Ruellia speciosa
GCCATAGCATCCGCTATCATGTTCCGTTGTCGCGGAATGTGCCAAAACAAAAGTCCCACAAACCTGGACCTGGCCTCAAGAATTCTCAAACATAATCCCTGGCTAGGCGCACGAGTGTCATTTGTGGATAAGAAATCAATCGCCTCCTGTGAGTCAGTTTCTATAATAATCCTTCGATGTCCGCGGGCCATAGCCAAGTCAACTGCTACCCATATAGCCCAAAGCTCCGCTAACAACGGACTGCACAACCCAACATTTTTATGAAAGCCGAACTGCCAATGGCCAGCATGATCCCGCGCCACACCCCCGACACTCGCACGGCCTCGCACGAGATCCACAGCCCCGTCAGTATTAATCTTAAGCCAACCAAGCGGAGCTGCTAGCCAGCGCTCGGTGCCATCCACACCCCACTGGGGTTGTGTCCTCTGGCGGTGAGTAGCCAGGATGGTCAAGCCCATGCCTTACTTGACTGCACCAGTGTGTGCGAGTGCACCTTCTCCCCCTGGAAGATACATCTGTTCCGAGCCTCCCAAAGCTTCCAAATACCAACAGCAAACAGTACCCTCCAGTCCACCCCATCATCAGTACCCCGACCCCCAGATTCCAAATTCAATTTCATCCAGGTAGCGAAAGGAGAGGTAAGAAAAGGAACCTGTAGGTGTAAAGGAACCATAGCCTGCCAGAAGGCCTGAGCAATTGGGCACTCCCGAAGCACATGGAGCACATCCTCATCCGCCCCACCACAAATACTACACCTCGCCGAGGTTGTCATGTGCCGTCTGCACCGCACCACATTCGTAAGAAGGCATTGACGAACTGCCAGCCAAAGAAATTGCCGGATGCGTTGTGGGACAGGTAACTTCCAGACTAGCTCCCACTCCGTCGAGTGATGCCCCCACTGCGCTTGTTCCAACAGCTGGTAGCCATACTTGACAGCGTACGTCTCTCGGCCCTGGAACGACCATCCACACCCATCCGCACCAGCTGAGGCCCTTGGAGGGAGAATAGCCGCAATCTGATTAACAATCTCCTCGGGCAGAACCTGACGAAGCCATGTCCAATTCCAGGCCCCCACCCAATCAAGCGCCGCATTAACCCGCATATCAGCATAAAACAGAGACGGATCCAGACAATGATGTTTCAATGCACCCACCTCAGGGACCCAAACATCCTCCCAAAATCGAATCATATCACCCCTTCCCACCTGCCAATGGATATTGCCTCGCAAGTCGTTCCACACGTGTCCCAAAGAACGCCAGAGATGCGAACATCGAGTTCGTCCAACCACAGCTGGGAGGGGCTCAAAAACCTTATATTTATGCCGTAACAATTTCACCCACAGCCGGTGCGGCTGCGTAACAAGCGCCACTCCAATTTTCAGCAGGAACGATTTATTCTGTGATTACAGTTTGCGCAACCACAATCCCCCACAGCTTTAAGGTTGACAGACCACCGCCCAGCTGACCAATGCCGGCTTCCGATGAGCTGCCGAGGAACCCCAGACAAAGTGGCGTACCTGTTGTTCAATTGATACACAAATACCAACGGGGAGCAAAGAGGTTTGCATAAAAAAATTGGGGATGGAGAGAAGGACTGATTTGGCCAGTGTAATACGGCCTGCCAACGAGAGCTGAAAGGCCACCCACCCATTAAGTTTGGTGCGTACCTTATCCATAACGAACTGATACATGTCCTTCGTGACCCGGCCATGCAACAGAGGCATTCCAAGATACTTCCCCAACTTCTCCACTCGTGTGAAGCCGAGGAGAGCACCAACCCTAGCCACTGTCTCGTCCGCCGTATTCTTAGAGAAGAACACCTGGGTTTTCCCCGCGCTGACCTTATGTCCCGAGGCTGAGCAGAACTGGTCTAGGATTTGGTGTACGAGGCGAGCCTGCTGGTCACTCACTTCACAGAATAAGAGCAAGTCATCTGCAAAAAACAAATGAGAGAGATTAGGTCCCGCTCTCCCAAAACCAAGAGGCTTCCAAGACCCATCGTTTACAGCCCGAGTAATACTATGACCAAGGCGCTCCATTCCGAGAACAAACAGATACGGCGAAAGGGGATCCCCTTGGCGTACTCCCCGGGTCGGATGAAACACCCCCGTAAGCCCGCCATTCCACAGGACTTGCATTGAAGCCGTGCGAATGCACTGCATAATGACCGACCTCATCGCCAAAGGAATTTTTGTTTCACACAAGGTATCCTCCAAAAAATCCCAATTCACACGGTCATAGGCCTTCTCGAGATCCACTTTGATGGCCATCCAGCCACGCCGCCCTTTCCGAGTGCGCATCGAGTGGAGTGCCTCTTGCGCCATGATGATATTATCCAGAATACTGCGCCCTGCAACAAAACTGGTTTGAGTTTCTGCAACAAGTTGCGGCATCACCCCTTTCAACCTATTGGCAATGGTCTTCGTAACCACTTTATACAGCACAGTGCATAGGCTAATAGGCCTAAACTAGGAAAAGTACACGGGGCCTGCCACCTTTGGGATCAAGACAAGCAAAGTTCGGTTGAGGTGAGGGTCAAACGGTATGTCGTGGAATACATCCCTAACCAATTTACAAATCTCCTGACCAACAATGTGCCATTTCCGTTGGAGAAATTGGGCATTGAAGCCATCCACTCCCAGCGCCTTCAAAGGACTCATCGTAAAGAGTGCACTTCTGACTTCCTCATCCGAAATTTCGCGACTCAGAGATTCGATGTCGGCTGTACTGATGGGCGGGAAGTAACCTTTCAGCGGGAAGACGCCCCCCTCATCAGCTGTAGCGGTATATACATTGGTAAAAAACTGAACAGCTTCAGCCTTTAATTGCTCCTCGTCAAAAGACCAGTCCTCATTAATACGCAGTGCCTGAATCCTATTCCTGCGGCGTCGGGTCAGTGTTTTATTGTGGAAATAACTCGTATTCCGATCCCCTTGGGCAATCCACTGGCACCTAGACTTCCGTTTCCATAAGAGCTCATCTTGATCAAGCGTAGCTTCCAATTCACACTGGAGAGCGATGTCGCGCTCAATCAGCCCCGGTGACGGGTTGGTCTCCAGCATTAATTGGACCCGTTCAATTTGGGCCAAGAGGACTTGTTTCCGCTTAACAATGTGGCCGAAGACCTCCTTATTCCAGCTCCGAATTGCCCGAGCAAGAGTGGATAGCTTGTCCAAATCAAGAGCAGAACGTCCCCAATTCGCCCTAACCAAGTCCTCAAACGTCGCATGCTCCAACCAACCAGAAAAGAATCGAAAGGGCCTCGGAGCCGGGGACGGCCCTGCCGGTAAGGTTGCCAACAGTAACGGCCGATGATCTGAGTTCACCCAAGGTAGATGTGTCACGGTCGATTCCGGGCATAGATCCTCCCACCGAGCATTGCAAAGAAGGCGGTCGAGTCTCTCCAACACCCCTGCACGCTGCCAAGTAAACTGAGGGCCTATAAACCCCATATCCCGAAGCTGGTGGGTAAACACAAAGTCATTGAATTGGCTGCACCCACGCCTACCCGAGGCACCCCCTCTTTTTTCCGAGGAATTAAGGAGAGCATTGAAATCGCCCCCAAGGATCCACGGCTCCTCCACGGAGTTAGCTAGGGACCGGAGCTGGTTCCATAGGGCCACCCATTTGGTCACTTGTGGACTCCCATAAACCGCTGTAAACAGAAAAGGAGAGATACAACGCTCCCCCGAGATCCGCAAATGGATGCATTGGCTATGGTTCTGAAGAACTTCCACCGAGACCGTGTCCTTCCAGAGAAGCCAGATGCCCCCCGCAAAACCCCTCGCTTCCAGCCGATGAGAACGTGAGAAACCAAGCTTCATAATTACCCTATCCGCCTTCACCCCACTGATTCGCGGTTCGAACAGCGCAAGGAGATCGGGCTGACAACTGCGCATAAATTCCTGTAATATCCGGGGGAACCTGGGGTGTCCACACCCCTGAACATTCCAAAACATAGATTTGAAGTTCATCATAACAAGACCAAGCGGGCAAGCAAAAAGATTCAGCTCTACAGCCGCTGGCATTGGTTGCCCTCTTCCTCCTCCAGCATCGCCTCCCCCGACCCGGCCGCCGGGACTGGGGACTGAGAGGCGAGCTCTCGCGCAAGTAGTGTCATTGCTTGGGCCACTGGGACAGTGGGCCCCCGGGCGTGCTTCGATCGCCGGCCTCGCTCCTTGAATCCCATCGCACGCTGCTTCGAAACCCCCGGGACTTGGATATCCATCTGGGTCTTGCCAACCGGCGTCCCTCGGCCCCCTTTGTACCCACCATGCGGGTTACCAGCCCTAGATTTAGGCATGTTGTTATCCATGGCCACCACCGCTGAATGGAGCGACGGATCGAGAAGCGGAACCGGGATAGGAGCAATAGTCAATTGTGAAAGAGGTTCTGGAAGAATCTGCGCCGTCTCCCCAACCCTCATAGCCGTCCTTGCAACGCGGGCCTTGACAGGTACTGGCCCGGCATCGGGCAGTTCTTCATTTGAACGAAGCGGATTGTCACGAACTGGGCTGCTACTGGGCCCCTCTAACAAAGGCCCATCAGCCAGATCCAATGGTTCCTTCCCCAAGGCCCCATCAATCCAGCCCTCACCTGAAGGTAATTTCCCTAGGCCCAAAACAGGACTTGGTTGTGTCTTGCCCAAAACCGCCTGGCCCACAGCGTCAGCCTCCACCTCCGGAGTAACTGAATCCCGTGTGGTCCGATCCTGATCATGGCGAAGGAGTCGGAACCGGTTTCCCCCACTAACTGCCCCACGATTACCAGACTGAGGAGCCACGTTCCTCGGGGGGAGCTTGGATCGACGCGCCACCACCATCCAGTCCCCAAATGGCTCGGAGTTCGCTCGACGAACCAGCATCGGGAGCTCCGATGCCTCCTGTGTAGCCGACTCGCCAGGCGGGTCCAACCGGTTAGTTGTGCAAGCATTCTGCAAATGACCGTATCGTCCGCAGTGGAAGCAAATATAGGGCAGATTTTCGTACACAACCCGTTGGTACCGGTCCATGATTTTCACTTTGGCAATCAAAGGTTTCTTGAGGTTGACAACCACTGCCATCCTCGCAAAGCGGGCCTTCCCCATGGTCTCAGTGGCACCGTCCACTTTAATGACTTTTCCAACCATCCCCCCTATTTCCCTCAACAGCGTCCGGTCGTACCACAAAGTGGGCAAGCATCCGTCAATAATTTGACTTGTGTCAGTGGTGCACTTAAACGCTAATTAAGAGTAAAATAATATAAGAAGCTTACCCTAAAAGTGTAACGCCCCGATTCTCCATAATCGGCCACGTCACCGCCACACCTAACTTACCTTGGATTCTACGCCTAATCCTCAGTAAGCTCGGTGCTCAGGCTAATCCAAATTCGCTAATCCTATCAGAGTACGCTGGATTTCAGGAAGCTTGTCCCCTCTGATCACAGCTCACCGTATTAAAACTTGGAAAAACGATCAGTCACCCAAGTCATGCAACAGAATATCCCACGTCCGGGATTCGGCTACTTAATACAAGCCGATATACAAAATGACATTTATGAGGCGTAAAGTAAAGGACATAGTAAATAACTGGGATGTAAATCACACAAAGCAGTTAAATTACTATGTTCGCTTAGCCTCGCCAAAAATCCCTGAAGTCTTAACCTCACCCTGCGCTTGCCAGGCGGGATATAGTCCCTCCGGCCTTCAAGATCTGCACGATGCAGAAGCACTGTTAGTCGAAAACGACTAAGTAAGGATTACACACAATGCAAAACATACTATGCATATGAAGATGTATAATGAGCCACGTCAAGAACGTCTCCATTACATTACTTAACGGGTTTCAAAACCATTTCATGTCATGCACGTTTCTAGCACAACCTTTAAAATCATGCAGTTTAAAAGAATGCATTAATAAATCGTGTTGACTTCAAAACTCAACGTGCAACAAAGAACAACCCAACCCATCATGTATTTTCCGTAACACGCGATACCAGTGAACCCTTTCCAGACATTTTCCACAATGCCTAAATAACCATGCATTATCCACAACGCATTAAAACCCACGATGCATTTTCCGTAATGCAATAAAAATACCTGAACCTCTCCATCATGAATGCACACTTGGCCAGACAAGATAAAATATCCTCCATGCAGCTAACAATGTTAGTTAAAGTGCATATAGAATCCTAGAGTAAAGTAACCGAGCCGTGCTCAACAGTGGGGACCACCTCCCCTAACCTACTGTCGAACATAAGTGTGATGCAGAGATGTAGGCGGGAAGGAATCACCCAATCCAACGCCGTACACCAAAGCATCAAAGGATGAGCACTGCAAGGAGTCATTATAGCCTTGATGACTGGGTCGCTCCGCCAGGCATCAGCTAGACCCCCCAGAGGCTAGAAGTTGGATAGTTCCAAATGCGGCCTCACGTGTAGTACCCCCCACAGTACACGCTTACCATCCTATCCAACCCCGCGTTTCTGATCTTAAATTAGCGGTAAACCTCATCAAAGGAGCTACCCTCGGGAGTAGAACAGTGGAAATCGAAAGTCGAAACCTCCGGGTTGGTAGAATTTAGAATCCTATGGCGATCAACCCACAGGAAGATGTCGAGGGTCACCACTCTAGTCATCTTTACGTGATTAACCAATTAATGCGATGCATCAATTTTATTTATCATCATATTTAATTCCAACTTCTGATTTGCCTTTATTCAGTGTGAGTCAAGGGATAGAAGCCACTTGCTCGATCACTGATAGGCCTTACCGTATTCCATGCAATACCAATTAGCATATAAAGCCCTTGAATGCATATGATCCACATAAACATATTCAATCACGTAATCCACATAATAACCCACCGAATAAATCAATTAAAATGATTTAATTGAAAGGAATAACCATTCTAGGAATTTAATTAAATTAACTAAATTCTAGAATATAATACATTTACATAACCTTCACTTCGCCCAAAGGAATTCAATTAATAACTTAATTGAATAAATATACATAACCATTCAAATAAAGTAATTTATTCAAATAATTCTCCAAATCCATGAATTTAATTATATTCAATAAATAAATTCATAAGTATAAATGCATAACATTTATTTTATAAAAAGAATTCAATTAAATAATTTAATTGAAATCACGCCCATTCATGCATTTAAAATTTAATATAATAAATTTAGTAAATGCAGAATAATAAACCAGATAAGAACATATAATTTCTAGGCCTAAAATAAATATTCTAGGACCTAAGGCTTCACATTTGGGACTTATGGTTGCCCGGTGTATGTCCTTACCTTTATCTACAGTCTTCTGATTCTCCCCTGGAATCCGAATCCAACTGTCCCAACTGGCTGACACAACCTTGAACCAGAACAAACTGACATCAATATTCTGAATCAATTATCCAACTCAAAATGTTCTTAATTTAATTGTTTCCTGACAATTAAATTAAAATAATAATCTCTTAGATTATTATTTATTTTTATCGGTTGTCATTTAATATTGTTTCACTGCTCACATGTTTCATGTGTAGTATCTGCAATTGAGAACACTTGTCCAGACCTCTCATCATCACAGAAAACATTTAATTAATTTGGTATAATTAATTAAACGCCTCATTTATTCCTTAATCCCAATTAGTTAGAGATTAATTATGTCCAACAGTACCCAACCAACAGTCCGTCTGAATCTGAAACTAGATCCAATCAATTAATTAAATGTCCAGGCCCAAGAGGTTAATTGCTTAAGGCCCAGTGCCTCTGATCTGATTTACTTAATTAATTGACAGGCCCAACTGATTTAATTCCCAAGCCAATGACCAATTTAATAATTATATTCGGCCCATGTATTGAGCCCAACAACCATCAATTAATTCCCCAAAGGCCCAACTGCAAACAACAGCCCTACTTCCTTTACCAACACTAGAACCGGATCAAACACAGCTTATTTCAAGAACTGAATGAAGAACAAGATGAAGATCCTGAAGAACACAAAGAACACACACACTGCGCGAACTGACTGAAACCAACTGGAATCACTCCCAAACCCAAAATTAACACTGGATCGCCTCAGACCGGTCTCGGTCATCTCATCATAAGCGAAATCCACGATTCCAAACCCCCGGTGAATGTCTCCAAACCCAATCCGTTTGAATCGGGGGAAACAAAATGAAGAGGGATTGGGAATATTTTTAACCAAAACCGAGCCAAACACCAAACTGGAACAACAACAACAACAACACGGATCTGAGCCAAATCCCTCATCCCGTCTCCAACCTCAAAGGAGGGAAAACAAGAGAGCCTTTTGAACACCAAGCCCTCGGCATCTAGCCTTCATCGGGCAAGAAACAAACCAAAAACCCAAACATCACACTGGGACCGAAGCTGAAATAGAGAACACCAAACCATCGACGAACGACAGAAAATCAACACACCCACAACCGAACTGTGACAGATCTGAGATCGACACACAACCGAGCCAAAACAAAACCGAACACATCGACAGACCTCAGATCGGACTCCGATCAACACAGGCAACTCATTGCCATCACCAAAATCCCCCAAATCGAAAAGCTTAGAGTTAGGGTTTACCTTCAAGAAATCGGCCGAAAAGAACAACTTCCAGATCAAGTCGCCAACAATGAAATCGGGAGTGAAGGGGGTTGCCTTATATAGGCCTTCCAACCCTTCGACTAAGCTTTCGACTTCAAGACCAAAGTCGAAGATTTCAAGACCAAACTTTCGATCTTCACCCCCAGATCTTTCGATCGAGAGAACAAAGGAAAACAGAAAGAAGAAACAGCCAAAGCTTCCTCCGTCTGTCTTGTTGCCCAATTCTTAATAATTAAGAATGGGGGATTTACAAGGTGGTCCCTCCAACTTCCATTTTACTGCAATCAAACCCCAAGCCTTTTCCCTTATCTTAATTCTGCCTCAAACTTTTTGTATGTTACAAATTGACCCCAAAAATCTTTAAAACCTCACTTTGTTACCAAAACCCTTCTAATATCCCCTTTTTATCCCAAATAAATAAATAATAAATATTTATTTATTTTCTTAATTTTGCTACAGTAACACGGGGTGTTACAAAAAGCCTCTCATTGATGCCCAAAACTACACCCACTCTCAAGTATGAAGAGATTTTATGTTGCAGTTTCTCATTTTAATTTCTTTTCTTTTTTAGGATTGATTATTGAAATCATCTCAATGGAATCACCGTTCAACCCGTCGATGTGTGGTTTCGATTTTCTTTATTGTGTTTGATGGTTTAATTTGGGGGAAGTAGTAACTTTGTACCATCATGTTCTAGGCACAAGGATGAGGGAAGTGAAGGGAACAAATATAGGTTCTTGTTGTTCTCTAATAATCAAGTGAATCGATAAAACATATGAAATATGTTTCTTTCTTTAACCTACTATACATTATATGTAAAGATTTCAATCTACTTTATTCATTGTTTATTTTTTTGCACGTCTCTTCTAAACCTAAATAAATACTATACATAATGGACGTTAGAACTTAGAGGTACTCTATAAATGCAACTTACGTATTTTTTTTTATGGTAGAGAAATTTTATTAGTGCAATGGCGAAGGCACTGCTCCGAAGTGAGCTTGAGTTCCAATAGCCCCAATGTGAGCAATGTCAAGAGACAGAAAAGCACCACCAAAAAAGCAAGCTGCCCACAAAACTGAGGCATGCATAGTTGATCAACTAACTTGAAAAAAAACAAAAACATCCCCCAAACCTAACTTGCGGTAATGCCGCACAGAGGCTTCAATAACGAAATGCAAAAGCTACAGATAGCAGCAACCCCACTGACTAATGCATGCGGCCACAACAGGTGACTACAACCAAGCTACAAGACGGATACAATGGAGCAGCAAAACAAGAACACCAAGACACCAAAACACCATAAAGGAAGCACAGGGAAGAAAGCAGCGTTGTATCAACTGGAAGGCATCCATTTTACAAGGGCAAGCCCCTAAGCCGGGTGGCTTGTCATTGTCTTGCATGGCTCCTTTGCCCCAACAAGGGAGCACAGAGAGAGCTTCCATGTACCAAATCACCTGGCACAAATGCCTTTACCAATCCTTGGAGAGATTCGACTAGGTGACAACAAGTTTACTAGGGCTCGTCATAGCCTCGGGTGGCTCCTTCAACCGAACTTATGTATTTAGTTGAACAAGGTATCATTTTTGGGACATGTGGTCTCAACGAAAGGAGTTTCAGTTGATCTTTCAAAAAGTGAGGTAGTAGTGAACTGGCCTAGACCCAGAAACCCAAGTAAAGTGAGATCATTCTTTGGACTTGGAAGTTATAACTGAAGATTCATGTAAGCATTTTCACAGTTCGCTTTGATTTCAAAAGATTAAGACCATGTTGACCTTAGCTTTGATTTTGGCACTACTTGAGGATGGCGGGGAACATAAGATACACAGTGACTCCTCGAAATAAGGATTGGGTTGCATTTTGACCTAGAAACGGGAAGCGATCACGTATGCCTCGTGATTGTAACACCCAGTGTTACTGTATAAGAATTTAGAAAATAAATAAATATTTATTATTTATTTATTTGGGATAAAAAGGAGATATTAAAAGGATTTTGGTGCCAAAGTGAGGTTTTAAAGATTTTGGGGTCAATTTGTAACATACAGAAAGTTTGGGGTGGAATTAAGAAAGGGGAAAATGCTTGGGTTTTGATTGAAGCAAAAGGAAAACTAGGAGGACTAGAATGCAATTATGCCATTCTTAATTATTAAGAATCAGCAACAGACAGGATTCAAGGCAGAACAGGCATTTGGTGTTTCTTTCTTCTTCCATTTTCTCCTCCGAGTCGAAGGTTTGGAGGAGGAAGTCGAAGGCTTGATCGAAGGTTTGGAGGCTTCCTATTTAAGCCACCCCTTCGACTTCAAGCTCAATTATTGTTGGCGATTTTGGGATTTGGGACTTGAAGCTTTCGGCCGATTTCGTGAAGGTAAAATTCTATAAACCCTAGATCTATGTCGATTTGGGGTCTTGATGGAATTATTGATGTGATTATGGTGTTTCTGTGATGAATCTGAGGTTTTGAGATGTTGGGTATGTCCGTGTGTTGTGTTTTCTGCCGAAGGTCCCTCGATTCTGTGTTGTTCAGTTTCGGTTGTGTTCGATTTGTGGCAGTTTGGTTGTCCCGGTTTCTTGTCCTGTCGGTTTCAGTTTGGGATTGTTGAATGTTGGATTTTGGTATTTCAAATGCCGATGATTAAGTTGGGGGCTTTAAGGATTCGGTGTCTGTCTCAGTTTCTGTGTTCAGTCCAGGTTTCAGTTTTGGTTTGGTAGTGATGTTGATTTTGTGCCCGATGAAGGAATAGATCCGAGGGCTTGTGGCTTCGATCAGTTTTGCGTTGCCCCGATTTCAATTTGGTTGGCAGCCAACACGATCGAAGAAGTGGTAAAGGTTTTGGTTTCTGCCGAATAGTTGATGTTTTGTTTATCCAATCTTTGTTTCCCCTTTTGATTTTATAAGATCGATTGTTGGTTGGAGACATTAATTTGGATCTGGATGATGCCGATGATGTAAAGACCGAGACCGGTCTGAGGCAATCCAGTGTTGGATTTGGTTGATTTCGAATTGGGATTGGTTCTGGTGTTGGCAGTGAAGATGGTATTCTTCAATGTTCTTCTAAATCTTCATCGTGTTCTATGATTACCTGAGTTTGATCCGTTTCAGTGTATTACAAGGGATTATGGGTTGTTCCTGTAAGTGGGCTTGATTTATGTGGGCCTGTGAATTAATTACTGGTAGGCTTTAGTTGTTGGGCTTGTAATTAAATAAATTAATGGGTTAGATTCAATTGGGCTTTGGGCAGTGGACCTTGGCTTGGTGTTAAAGACCTAATTAATTTAATTAATTGGGTGATTAAAGGATAATCGAGACATTTAATTAATTTGATGAATTAATTAAAATGTTTCCTGCGATGATGAGAAGTCTGGACAAGTGATTGCATTTGCAGATACTACACTTGAAACCTCTGAGCAGTCAAACAGTATTAAATGATAACCGATAAAAAAATAAATAATAATCCAAGGGATTATTATTTTAATTTAATTGTTAGGTAACAATTAAATGGGACATTTTGAGTTGGATAATTGATTCAGAATATTGATGTCACTTGTTCTGTTTCAAGGTACTGGGAATAAGTTGAGCAGTGATTGTAATCAGTGCCAGTGAATATTCAGAAGATTGTAGATAAAGGTAAGGACATACATCGGGCAACCATAAGTCCCAAAACGTGAAACCTTAGGCCCTAGAATATTTTATTTTAGGCCTAGGAATTATATGTTCTTATCTGTTTTATTATTCTGCATTTATTAAATTTATTATATTAAATTTTAAATGCATGAATGGGTGTGATTTCAATTAAATTATTTAATTAAATTCTCTTATAAAATAGATGCTATGCATTTATACGTATGGATTTATTTATTGAATATAATTAAATTCATAGATTTGGAATATTATTCGAATAAACTATTTTATTTGAATGACTATTTATACATATTCAATTAAATTATTAATTGAATTCTTTGATGGAATTAAGGACTATGCACTTATGATTATTCTCGAATTTAATTAATTTTATTAAATTCAGGGTATGGTTTATTACTTCAATAAAATTATTTTAATTGATTTATTATGTGTTTTATGTGATTGAATGTGATTATGTGGATCATATGCATTCAAGGACTTTATTATGCAAATTGGTATTGTATGGAATACGGTAAAGCCTATCGGTGATCGAACAAGTGGCTTCTATCCCTTATCTCGCACTGAATAGAGGCAAACCAGAAAGTGGAAACGAATTATGACAATAAATAAAATTGATGCATCGCATTAATTGGTTAATCACGTAAAGACGGATAGAGTGGTGACCCTCGATATCTTCCTGTGGGTTGATCGCCATAGGATTGTAAATTCCACCCACCCGGAGGTTTCGACTTTTGGTTTTCCCTGTTCTACTCACGAGGTTTGGCCACCTGTGAGGTTTACCGGTAATTTGAGTTCAGTAAATGCGGGGCTGGATAGGATGGTAAGCTTGTACGGGGGGAACTACACATGACGCCGCATTGGAACTATCCAATTTCTAGCCCCTGGGGAGTCTAGCTGATGTCTGGCGGGGCAACCCAGTCATCAAGGCTATAATGACTTCTTGAAGCGCTCATCCATTTATGCTTTGGTCTACGGTGCTGGATTGGGTGATTTCCTTCCCGCCTACATCTCTGCATTTCTCTATGTTCGGCAGTAGGTTAGGAGGTAGTCCCTGCTGTTGAGCACGATTTGGTTACCTTACTCTAGGATTCTATATGCATTTTAACTGACATTGTTATTGCATGGTGTGTATCTTTATCTTGTCTGGCCAAGTGTGCATTCAGGATGGAGAGGTTCAGGTATTTACTGTAACGCCCCGATTTCCGTAATCAGAAAACGTTACCGCCACACCGAACTTAAACTGAAATTCTACGCCTAATCCCAACTTAAGCTCGGTGCTCAGGCTCCTTAATTATCTCATCATATCAGAGTCGCGGGATTTTTAGGAAGTAAAGTCCCCTCCGATCTCCGCCATCATACTTGGAATAAACACACAAAGCGGATTAATAGAAAATATAAATTATTACAACCCGAGAGTACTGTATTGTCCCACACCGCGACTCGGCCATTTAAATACAAGCCGATTCAAAATAAATTACAAGTTTGAGAGAACAGAAATTAAATCCTGCAACCAAAACAATGTTAGCACAGATAATACTAACAGATGGTTCTCTCAACCATACAAAAGAAACCCATCGAGTAGTAACTCGAATCCCCTACCACTGAGCTGGAGGTATGTCCCCCTGCTCTACCAAGCCTGCGATGCATAAAATAGCATCTTTAGTCGCGAGACTAAGTATGAAACATCCACCAACCAATTAAGCATATAATGAGTGAATATGCATCCAAGTTGGTAACACCTCCATATGTGAAATCCAACTGGTTGATCAAGATAATTGATGCAACGAGTATCCGTGAAAGAATGCTTTATGAATGCACGAGTTAAAACAGAGATAAGCGGCAGCTTAAAATCATGATTTAAAACCCAAGCAACAAGCAACACCTGAACCCTTTCGAGTTCAACAGTGCCATGTGTGGCTTGCACGGAGCTGCTAGCCATGACTCCACACATGGTTAATTACCATGTCCTCAAACAACCCGCGGTACATCTCTGAGGTCCTATACCCGTGTGCATAGCACCCGTTGAGAAGACCTCCTAGCGTACTCCACATATCTGGGAACTTAGTAAATAAAAAGAAAGAGTGGAATGGATAATCAGGAACACCA
>MAYD01788922.1:0-11231 GCA_001909325.1 Ruellia speciosa
TTGATATAAAAAGATGTACAATATCTAATTTATGGAAAAGATTAGGGTATGTGAAGTGCCGAGTGCATATGCTCTTCTATTGTTACAATACAGTCATATAGATTAACCATTTCCTATGGTAGGCTCTGACTTCGCATTTTTTCCCTAGTCATGAAATTCCTTCCCTCGTGTCTTTCACCCTCTTATTCATGTTCGCCAAATTTTGTTTTACTATGCTTTCTTATATATGATTATCATATACTCAGATAGATTAACCACTCTTAGCCTACTTTAGCAATCGCCCATATATCATATCCAAAATGGGAAAAAAATGCAGAAGAAGAGACCTTTTTAGTGAAAAAATCCTTATTAAATTTTGGGTGCTTGTTAAAAATCATAATTTTATATAGTTTCATATCATATCATGCATATTACTGTATTATGTCTTCGTGTAGATATTTTTTTGTGCTTTTGAGAAAACAACTTGGAATTCTTTTTGTACATTGAGATAAATGAGTGAAAGAGAAACAAAAAAAATTAAGAAAAAGGAGAAAAAAGATACTAACTTATGCTAGAATATCATAATACCAACTATTCATGAAAAAATTGTCTTTTACATAATATTTTATTTAGTATAAAAAGTAATAATTGTATTACTTCTTTTTGTGCGTACTATGCTCAAAGAGTCAGCAAAGATCCACTGAAGCGTGATAATATAAGGGTCATGACACACAAAGTATCTATGTTTGCTTGTAGCGCCAATCTTAGCAAGACAGTTAGTCACCATATTTCCTTCTCACAAAGTGTGATGAAAGCTAATATCCCCTTCATCTATCATCTCCTTAATCGCCTTCAGAACGGAAGCATAGCGATGAAAATAAAAAAATGAATCCCTAAATGTAGCGCAATGCAACCAAAGAATCAGTATAATAAGAAACATGCCTATCGCCATGTTGTCGAGCAAACTAATAACACGAAGGAGTGCCATGAGTTCTGCCTCAATATTAGTCCCAATGCCAATTGCTCCCAAAATATCACTAATCCAGGCTCCCTCACTACTTCGCAACATAGCACCATACCCAGCCATTGTGGGATTTCCAATCACGCTACTATCAGCATTAAAAATGGTACCTAGCAAATACAAGAGATTCCATTTCACAAGTCATTTACCAGTCACCGTGGCCTGTGGCCAGTGGAAATGCACTTTAAACACTTCTTCATCACGCTAAATAAGGTGCATGACTTCATCCACAATAGTGTCTTCACTATTGAAATAGACCCTATTCCGCAATAGCCGTAAGTGTCAGAGCGCAACTATAAACAACAACCCAACTTCAACCACCTTATTCCTCAACTAAAGCAATGGCCAAGTGGACTCTACCACATTAGGGATAGTAAAGCAATTCCGACACAAAAGCCACGAATCCACATCTGAAGACACAATGCCAAGTATTCTCATTACTATCGCCGCAACGTGTACATGTTGCCAATGCCACCATGCCCTGATGACATCATAGACTATCAGTAGGAAGGCTATCATGTGCGAGTAACTACACCATGAAATTAGTTTTCTCTACACACCCAATTCCCATATCAAATTCCAACAATGACCATCAAATTGGTATGTACAACTGTTAAGCTAAGAATAACTTGATGCCGCGGTATACACACCTTTAACAGAAGGACGCAACACAACCTGAGCAACAATGCTTGGATGATAGATACTTGAGACTGGAGGATTTCTTACTTTAGCTCTATTGGAAGCAAAGTTGCCAAAGAGTTTATATTCCACTCTTCGCCATCCCAAACATGCTTAACCTTAGTATTCAAGTCCTACACTTCAACAATGGCACCCTATGGCAAAGCGCCACATTCCCCAGCCAAGGTGCAAACTAAAAGGAGCAACTTCCATCACCAACTTGGAGACCGAACCCTTCATGTAGCAAGTTGCGTGCTTTTACAATTAAATTCCACAAGTAAGACCCCTGCCTTGGTTCACAATCAAGGATCGACCGAATTTTTATATATTTAGCCATCATGATCAAGACCCACAATTTTCCCCTATCATGCAATAAAGCCCAAATAAGCTTACCAAGAAGTGCAACACTAGCCATTCGAGACGGGCCTCATTCCCGACCCACCATGTTTCTTGGGCCGAGTAATCATTCTCCAGAGAACCGAATTAATGACTTTCCCCGCACTATCCTTCCACAGATATGAGCATACATGTTTACTACTAGTATTATAAAAATTTTATGTACACATTAATGTATAAGGTATTCATTTTATGTTAGTGTACATAGAATTTGCAATTGTGCATTTTTAGTATTTTTTTTCATTTTTTATAGTAGTTCCCAATCTGTTAATTAGTTGCACAAGGTCAAAATTCACCGTAGAAGACAATCATATACTATTAGACGATATCTATGAATTATAAATATTATTTCTCTTGATTTTCATGAATTATGAATATTATTCTGTTCATTTCTAGATCAAAATTCAATGTGGAAATCAATGATATACTATGAGATAATCATAGACTATTATATGCTATCTATGAATTATAAATATTATTTCTGTTGATTCTCATTTGGTGTTGATTTCTATATTATTTCTATTGATCTTTGTTGAACAATTGATTTCTATATTAGAGTTGATTTATTCTTGAACGGTGGGTTTTGTGCCTTTCTGCCTCTCATGTTAGCTACTCTAGTTATTCATTTCTTTAAGGATCTATATTATTTTAAGAATTTGTATTAGTTTATGGTTTAAGCATCCATCTATTATGGTTTAAGAATATGTGTTAGTTTATGGTTATAGAATCCATTTATTATAGTTTAAGAATCTGTATTATGTAACCTCTGTATTATATAATTTTCCAGAACCAAACATGGCACTAAAATAACTATATATATATCTCGTTCAATATTTTACCTAATGACAATATTAACGACCATATGATCGACTCTAACAACCATATGTATCATCTCATCTATACATATGAGAATTAATTACTGTTACTTGAACTGAATAACAATGTTTCTAATTATATAGTTGGAAGATAATTAGAAATGAACAATAATGATAGAACTTGGAAGTACTACCACAAGGTCGGGGATATGTCCAGTTGGCATATCATGAGAGGGGTGAATTAATTCCTAAGCCATTAGGCAAATAACCCTAGTATTGACAGAGATGGTGATAAGATAAGATGACTATGCATCAAGTGAAAGAATGCATAGTATCATTGTAACACCCTGGCCCACTGTAGGGCCGAAGGTGGTTACTAGTCGTTTAGGATTGAAGACTAGCCCCACAAATCAACACAAGTTCTTTTCAGTGTATTTTAACCTCACTTGCACACACCCAGAGAAACTTCCTAGGGAGCCACCCATCCCATAATTATTTCAGGATCATCACGCTTAACTTGAGAGTTTTTATGGGATGGTCACCAAAAAAAGAATGTGCACCTTGTTGATATGAGTAGTTTTCAATTCTTTTAAGCCATTTCATCCCGGGGTATTACATTCTCCCCCACTTGAGAATACAACGTCCTCGTTGCGCTTCGATCACACTTCATATTCCCAAGGAATTTTGCCCCACTAGGCAGTTGACTAGTACTCTTAGCACAACACGCGGTCACAAGTTCGTTCTGATATCATCTGTAACAACCCGGTCTGTTATGGGGCCGAAGGTGGTTACGTGCCCTCTAGGATTTAAGACTGACCTCACAGATCAACACATGTTACTTTCAGTGTACTTTGGCCTCATTCACGCATGCTCTAGGAAACTTTCTAGGGGGTCAACCATCCCAGAATTACTTTAGGGTTAGCACACTTAACTTTGAAGTTCTTATGTGATGGTTACAAGAAAAGAAAGGTTCACCTTGTTGATATATGTAGTTTTTCAATTCTTTTAAACTAATCCATCTCGGGGTATTACATTCTCCCCTACTTGAGAACAAAACGTCCTTATTGTACGTCGATCGCACTCTAGATCCCTAAGAATCTTTGCTCTACTAGGCAGCTGACTAATACTGTAATACCTAATATTACTGATCAGGACTAATTTAAGATTAATCTGGATTAATTAAGAAATCCTTAAAATGTGTGAAAATTTTTCGTGAATTAATTAAAAGAAAATAATTAATTTTTGGAGCACGAGAAATAGAACTTGATGTGAGTTGATGAAGTTTGAATTCAATAGGGCCCGCGTGAATTTTTTCAATTGAAATTGAAATTGAAATAAAAAGGGCCGAGGGTTGACGAGTGGTCATTTTGATCAAATCAATTTGTGAGAATGGAAGATCTCATGAACTAAGGAATTAATTATATTTTAAGGGATTGAAAAATTATCGTGAAATTCGGAACTCAATGATTGTCCCTAAAAATGTATAGAATTCAATTCCGTGAGATATTTGATTTATTTTCTTGAAGGAAAATTAATTAAATAAATGAATCTCGAAACGAGACTGAGGTGAATAAATTATTTCGGGTGGCAAAGAACTCAACATAATTTATTGGACACCAAAGTTGTGGGTTGGAAAGTGAGGAAGCCCAACTTAATCAAGACTCATTGAACCTTGGGTAAGAAATGAGATTTTTAAATTTTGAAGGATCAAAATGATTTTAGAAAGAAGTTTAGGGGTGGAAATGGAAAACTGAGAGAACTTTGGGTCGAATTGGATGAAGGAAAAGCATGGGGGCTAGATTGAACTTCAGAGAAAGGGGGAAGGAGTATTATGCAAATGGACAAATTAAAAACCAAAACAAGAAAGAAATAAAAAAGGAAGGAAAGTTTACCGTGTCTTTCGTGATTTCTTCTTCACTCCTTTATACGAAAACCTTTCCCCCATCCATGGTTGAATCCATGAGAAGAAGAAAGAAATGGGGCAAATCCTTCGTGTTTGTCGTGTTTTTCATGTTGTTGTTGGATTCTCAAAACCTTTGTAGGAGGATTCATACAAATCACGAAATTTTTGTTGCTTTGTTCTTTCTTCCAGTTTTGCTGGGTTACGGGAGATTGGGAATGAGGAGTATTTACCCTAGGGTTTGGAGGCACTTTTGTGCGACTTCTTTGTGCACGATTATGGATTTAACACTCGATTTCTCTCTCGAAAGGTAAACCCTAACCCTACCCTTGGTTGCGATTTTAGGGGAAATAGGGATTTTTGGTTCTATTGGGACTGTGCATGTTGTTGGTGATACCCAATGATGTTTTGAGGGCTTGAACGTTGGGTCCTGATGACGAACCTAGGTGTTCCGAAGGCTAGTGATGAACCCTATGATGAGTTAATTTTCCGAGGGATGCGTGTTGTTCGATTCCCCCAAACTTATGATTTGGGTTGGAGATGGGCAAGAAGACAGTGCTATGTTCTGTCATTCTTTGTGTTGTTGTCTGGTTTGTTTTTCTAGTTAGTGTGTAGCTCATGAATCCTTTTAGTTTCCCCTAAATCTTTAAGAGTTTAGGTTGGAGACAATTTGGATTTGGGGATGGCCAATGATGAAGGGGTCTAGATAGACCTGAAGGCCCAAATGGACACAACTTGAATTGATGTTGGGTGAGTTGTATGTTGTGTACTGCCATGGTTTGGTCAGTTGGCATTCTTTGGTGGAATTGTGCATGGTGTGTTGTTTGTGTTGTTGTTCTGTCTGAGGTTTAAGGACTGGTCTGTTTGGTTCTGAGTTCTGTGTGTGGCAATTTGGCATTTGGATATTAATATTGTTGTTGACATTGTTGCATGTGGGTTGGCATTGAATTTGAAACTGAAATTTGGAAGGTGGCATTTAGGACAGTGTTGTTATCTAGTAATATGCATCTCATTTATGCCATTGCCTGTGTGCGTAGTCTATCCTGAGATGAGTCTGAACTTGAAGTCTATTGGTTGTCTGTTGATGAATGCCTGTGATTGATGTTTGAATGCCGATGACGATACTAGGATCTCTAAGGCTTAGGATAGATCTTCCTCAGTTTTTCCTTATTTAGTTAAGGTTTGGAGGCTATGGGTTCTAGGATCCCCATCCGGATTGTCATTGCAACTGCTGTCCATTTTTTGTTCCAGTTTGCAATTGGTTTCGAGTTTGGTATTGTGCTGTACACTTGCAATCCTTTGCTTCCCGTTCTAAATTCTTTAGAATTAAGGTTTGGAGGCTTGGATTTTGGGATGGGATAGCGTATGATGAGATATTGAGACCGATCTGAGGCACCTGTAATCGTTTTGGTAGAATTGTAGTCCATGTGTTGGTACTTTTCCTAGACAGTTTGTTAATGTGTGTTGTCTATTTTGGCCTTGCTATTTCAAAGTCTGCTACTGGTTCTGTTTTGAATCTAAAATGAGAATTGGCAGCCTGGTTTCAGCTGTTGTTGTCTGCTAAATTACCTGGAATGAAAGCTTGTTGTCTGTCTTAATCTTAGAGGTTGTTATGTGAATTGCCTATAATGTCGTCTGTTGATGGACATGTAATTTGGTTATTGGACTTTTGGGCCTTGGAATGGGCCTTGTATTAATTAAATTGATTGGAAATGGGTTTGTTATGAGAACTGGGCCCTCAATGAATTAATGGAATTAGAATGCAGACCATGGACTGGGCTTTAATGATCATGGGCCTGAATAATTAATTGTTTGTGGATCAGATTTCATTGGACCTTGATTGTAACACCCCGATTCCCATAACCGGACGATGTTACCGCCGCACCTAACTTACCTTAGGTTCTACGACCTAACCCTCAGTAAGCTCGGTGCTCAGGCTAACCATGTTCTCTAATCCTATCAGAGTACGCTGGATTTCAGGAAATGGATCCCATCTGATCACAGCTCACTGACAAACTTGGAAAACAGCCAGTCACCCAAGTCACGCATAATAATAATAATAATAAGATTCTATTACACGAGATAGTACTGTCCCACGCCTGGGACTCGGCTATTTAATACTAGCCGATAAACAAAATGATATGAGGATAAAGAGTTCAGACATACATAGATAACTGAAATGCACCGCATACTAACAGTTAAATAAATATGTTCTCTCGTCCTCACAAAACCCAAAGCCAATGCCTTACCCGCGTGATCTAGTGGCCTGGAGGTCTGTCCTCCGGACACGTGGTACATGTATGCATAAGCACAGTTAGTCAAAAAGACTAAGTACGGAACATACACAATCATACACATGAGTATGAACATGAAATGAGTTCCACCCTGAGGTCATTTCGCAATGCCCTCAGAGGGTTTAAAATCCAATACGAGTTTATCCGAAACCATGCAGGTTTATAAAGTAATGCATAGAGCCTATTTTGGTTTGTAGGATAGGTGCTCTGGTAACGGGTTTCAAGAATCTAAGGACTTGGACAAGTGGACCCGTAAGATTTGACCTGTGACTGTGACCAGTAGAGTTTCAGAAGACTGTAGATAACGATATTGATTCTTACACTCGAGCAATCATAAGTCCCAACTAAATTAAAGTGCTGACTTTTATTCGACCCGTTAAATTTAAATAAATGTGAGAATTTATTTATTTTCCATTTGATGAATGAATGTGGATGTCGATAATTGGTATGATTATCATGTATGCTTAATTGCATCACGTAATTATTTAATTATTGCATTCATTGTAATACTTGATTAAATTGTGCTTGTTGTGCACCTATGTGAAAACCTGAGTTTCACCACTTTGTGGAGCATGCTAAGTGGGGGTTACCTCGAGCTACGCCGTACGCGTTGTAAGAGGTGGCGTACTGATCTATGTCGCAACTTGTAGAGTGGCTTGGAGATTATGTGTCGAGCGTAAAGATACAACAAGTGGTCCGTATATAGACACGTAAGACACCCTTGTAAGCTCATGAACGTTGAAAGGATATGCCAGGGGGTTCGGGGTGGTTGATTGTTCGACGCTCTTGTGAGCTCTTGAGCATTAAAATGATACGCTCTTGTGAGCTCCTGAGTCTCTGCAACCCTGTCTGACTACACGGGTTCTGAATCACTGAACTGACCAACTGGTTCTCCTGTTCATCTGACCACTAATCCCCTGATCATCTGAACAACGGTATTTTTGAACAGCTGAGCCCTGAATCACTGACTACTGACCGAGTCAAACTGATTACTGCACAACTATATCACGGATCTGCTGATCATCAAAACAACTGATCAACTATATCATTGTACCACTGATCGGATTATTCAGGCTAAGTCTTTAGTAGGGTAATACTCTAATCGAAGCAGTCTAATCCCTAAGACTATCCTGACAGTCTACAAGCAATCAAACACAATCGCAAGTAAACACACAAATCATGATCCCGATTCCACTGGCATCATGAAAGCACATTACCCTATCTGGGTTTACCAAACACAGATATTTGTACCTTCCCAGGTATCACAAAGCTTTCTGCCTTATGCAAAATGCACAAGGGTCAAGAAAGTAAAACCAATCCAGGAGGTATGTCTTTGTGTCCATACCGAGACACCTTTACATACACTCGTCTATTCACGTATTATGCAAACATACGTAACACATGTAAAAGTCATGCAATTTCAAAAAATATGCATATCTGGGACAGTTTGCCTACCTAGCGCACCGGTTCCCCTTTAAAAATGTATTCCCGAAGGAACATGTTGTATGCTATGCAATGCAATGAACCAATGTAAACAATAACATACACAACATACGAGTCAAAAACACCTGATTCTTATAACCGAAAGAATCTTGAATAGTCTCTACACAAGACTAGATCTGTCATATCAGAACACTGAGGTACACAACCTGAAGTACTGACAATCTGACACCGCAAAAGCAAAAGGATCTGACACTAGATCAAGTGAGACGAAGTAGTCTGCCCTTACGAATCGCATGTCAGTATCAGCATCGATATTAGGCCTTTTGTCAGCCTCGGTTTGGTTTATCACATTCAGTCGGCCCCCTTGTCGACTTCCCTGACGAACCGACTGTTTTTCTTTGTTCTGACTGCCCTGTGACTGATCCTGCTGTGGAGGCTGATCCTGTCGTGGTGGCTGTGGATAATTTCCTTTCATGTGTCCCTCCTCACCACAATTGTAGCACACATATGGGGTTCCATCACATTTATAACCGATGTGGCTTTTGTCACACTTTGGACAAGTCCTCTGCAGCTTGTTTTCCTGGTTCACCTTTTCCTTACCCTTTTCTGTGTCCCGTCGATCCCGTCGGTCACCCCCACTTTGGTGTCCCTTATTACCCCAAGGTCCTTGAGTAATAACACATTTCTGCTTCTTTTTAGGCCCCTCTTCCTGTGCCGGCCTATCCCTGATAGATTGCTCCTCGCGCAATCTTTCCGAAATTCGGGCCAAGTTTGCCGCTTTCTCGTACATGGCCTGTACGGTATTCACGTCGAGTGTTGCTATGGCCATCTGCAGGTGCCGCAACAACCCTCTGCTAAACTGTCCATCATTACCTCCTCATCATTGGATCCTTCGGGGAGGTAGTGTGACAATTCGATGAACTTAGCGTAATAGTCCTCGGTTGTCTGATTCATAGTCATTTTCAAATTCCGAAACTCGTCCACTTTTTTATGTTGTAGGTGGACTGGGTAAAAGCGGGTCTTCATATCTGCAACCAAACTGGTCCAGTCATAGGTCTCATCAGTTTACTGCTCTCCACCAACGCCTAGCTTCACCCTCGAAGTAATAGGAGCCGATGTCTACCTTCATGTCATCTGGACAACGAGCGACACGAAAGATTTCCTTCATTCGATCCAGCCAGTTTTCCAGTTCCGCTGGATCTGACGATCCCACGAATGGTGGCGGTCTGTGCTTAGCAACTCTGTCATACGGATCAGATTCGGCACGCTGATTCATAGCTACCACTAGCTACGCAATAGGATCTGCCGCAGGCTGATTCTTACCCTGTGGCTGATTCTGACCCTGTTCAGGTTGATTCCCAATTGATTCAGCGTTAGCAGCCCTAGCCCTGCCGGCCTGTCTAACTGCTCTGCGGGGTGGCATCTGACAACCACGGATGTTTGTTAGTGCTCATAAAGTGAACCCAGAAGTCCGACCTGTTGCGAGTGGGTCGTCTCGCACGAGCACTAACTTACATACATTCATCAACCAAAGGAAACGCATGCAAAACCCAAAAGAAAACCCCCGCTCACACTTAGTGTCTAAATCCAAGTTTTATTCACATAAGCACGTTGGGTTTTCCAAATTTTATTCAGTATAGAGCATACACGCTCTAATACCACCTTGTAACACCCCGATCCCGTAACCGGACGATGTTATCGCGACACCTAACTTACCTTGGGTCTTACGGCCTAACCCTCAGTAAGCTCGGTGCTCAGGCTAACCATGTTTTCTAATCCTTTCAGAGTATGCTGGATTTCAGGAAACGCGTCCCCTCTGATCACAACTCACTGACAAATTTGGAAAACATTCAGTCACCCAAGTCACGCATAATAATAATAATAAGATTCTATTACACGAGATAGTACTGTCCCACGTCCGGGACTCGGCTATTTAACAAGCCGATAAACAAAATGATATGAGGATAAAGAGTTCAGACATACATAGTAACTGAAATGCAACACATCAACAGTTAAGCAAATATGTCCTCTCGTCCTCAAATAAACCCAAAGCCAATGCCTTACCCGCTTGATCTAGTGGCCTGGAGGTATGTCCTTCGGACACGTGGTACCTGTATGCATAAAGCACAGTTAGTCGAAACGACTAAGTACGGAACATACACAATCATGCACAGGAGTATGATCATGAAATGAGTTCCACCCTGAGGTCATTTCGCAATGCCCTCAGAGGGTTTAAAATCCAATACGACTTTATCCGAAACCATGCAGGTTTATAAAGTAATGCATAGATCAATATGCAATGCATGCCACACTTAGAATATCCCTACGATATATCTCAGTGGTTTTAAAATCCTTTCATACAACAGATCACCAAGTGACATGAATAAAACCCAATAATATGCCTCATGTAGCAGATCGCAATGCATCATGAAGAATAACCAACAACATGTTTCATGTAGAAGATCACAATGCAACATGAACATTACTGAAAGCAATCAACCATGCAAATCGTTAAACGTATCGAGCCAATCAATATACAGAACTGTAAAGCAACTATCGTCTAGATAGTTAAGTATAGCACACAAAAAGTAGAGTGGATAATGACCGCGACCGGCGAGTGGTTTCCACCAACCGACCCACTGCCAAAAGTAAGGTATGCTAAGGTACAGTCGAGTGGAATCACCCATCTACGAACCCGTACACCA
>MAYD01788965.1:0-10170 GCA_001909325.1 Ruellia speciosa
GGGATAAATAAATTAATATAAAATTATAGGTATATAGGGTTACTATTGTAATATTTATTCAAAATAAGACATATTTTGGTTATAAGTCCATAGCCTAAAAAATTAATATTATGAATAGGATGGAGTATCTTTTTGTCCTCGAGTTTCTTGGAGGATATGTAAGTACATTGTATGACATTATGAAATTTTTTTAAAGATTTCTTTCACTTTCCTTGAATACAGTGTTCAAAATCTTCTGAAATTCTATTCCCAAGTTGATTTATCTCCGCAAGTTCGTGAACAATTTTTGACATATCAATCAATTGTTGTGTCAATTATGCCAGCTTCGTTGTGTTATTCCAATGTCATAATGTTGGGTGTTGATTGCTGCCTATTCACAAAATATGTTTTCTTATCGGGTTCAATGTGCCATCTACGATTTTCCTTTCCCTTGCCTGGATTCATTATAGGTTTGCATTAATTACGTAGCAAAGTCATATGGCATCATGTGAATTCGGATTGTACTTTATTTTAATTAAATCTCTTCTAGGCATAGGAACTTGACACCCAAGGAAATCTATGCTTGTGCTGGGTTTGAGAAAAGCTCTTCATCAGTTATTGTAATTTGTATAAATATCATATACTCCCCATATTCAAAATAAATGTCACTTTAAGGTTATACACACATGACAATCAATTTGGAACATTTTAAATCTTGTTAAAAAGACAATTATGGTATGTTTGAGGAACTTCATGTAGTATTTCCTTACCACGATGCTGTTATCATGCCTTATTCGGCATTCTCATGCATCTGGGTTGAACTAAATTATCATGACTATGCTTAACATAACTTGTCTTAACTTTCTCCCAACAAGGCATAATTGAAACCTTGCTTGTTGGCTCCCTGGGTGTATGCAGCATAGACAATGTGAAAATCAGTCGGCAAGGATTTGAGAAGCGGGTGGTTTCCCAGGATCTGCAGCTTTGGCTTTCAAATGTAAGAATTTTCTATTGATGTTTGTTGATATGGCTAATTTTCCTTACTTTTATCAATTCTAATACTGAATGTTCTCACAATTTTACAGGCACCTCCAATTGGAGATCAGTACACTCTTCTTGCTCGAGCAGGGCGACAGGTATGCTCCATGCTGACACTATTCCTGCTCACTGTAGCTCACTTCTCAACACTTTAAATTTTTTATTCAGGTGCAAGAAATACAACTGACTACATCGCTTAATCAAGATGGAATTAAGAGGGCACTGCAGCGAGTTTTAGAACGTGTCCCGTGAACTTGCACCAATTGTTTCCAGGGAACAGGTTCATTCCGTCTTCACAAAAGAAAAAAAAAAAGAACAAGACATGAGTTTTCTAATCGATGTTTGCGACTTATTAAGCAGAAGCTATTATACAGTTTCGACTCGGGAAAAGCACCACCACTTGACACTTGTACATATTAGTTAAATGGCACTTGACTTTCGAGAGAAGCATGTAATGTTGTGTGATCACATCTATTCTTCCTGTAGGCAGAGTAACTTATATTGTAATATCCTTGTGTGGTTGGTATATACATGATGAAAGTTGTTTTATTACACCTAAATAACACATATATATATATAGATATTTAAAATAGCAGGCCTAAATCACTGGAACTCACGCGGTAGGGATGGCTACATACCTTTTATCGGGTTAGACTTGTTAAAGGAATTAAATATGCTTCTGTACCCAATTCTGTAGGGAGGGAGGGAGGTAAAAATGAGGATGTACTGATTCAATTAACAATTGTTTAAACTATATTTTCTCGATCACCCTCCTTAGCCCAAACACTACCCCAACTGTAACCCATTCGACCTCCCCAATAGGATCGTTCCTAGCTTCATCATAGCCTTGCTTATTTTGAGACTAACCATACCCCCTTTCCCTCGTACTTGACACCTGTCCCTTGCGAAATCACCTACACCCCCATTGCCTACTGGTCCTCTTTCATTGTGCCACCCATAATTCCACCTAACAGAGGAGCATGGCACATCAATGATTTCTTAACCTTCTGCCCCACCATGGCTGCGATAATAGAATTCAGGAACAAATCGTGACACTTCGACAAACTTCCAATGGTAGGCAGTCACCGAAATGTTATCCCTCTGCAACAAATTTCAAAACTGCTCTAGTTTCACCTCCTGTATGATAAAGTGTTCCTTGAGCACTTCCAGAAACAATCTACCCAAACCCCTTCTGTTCTGCAAGTCATTCTTATGTTCTTGTGACACACTGGTTTGGAAAGCCCAATAATGTTACCGCCATACATGCAGATAGGGTTGTAAACGAATCGAATACCTGCGAATACCACAATATTCGATTCAAATTGGAGTATTTGATTCGATATTCGATTCGATTTCGAATCTTAAATGTAATTCGTATTCGATTCGAATTTTTAAAGTGTATTCAAAACAGTAACGAATCGAATATTCGATTCGAAATTCGATTCGTTTTTTGCCCTATTCGATTCGATTAGAATTTCTGTATATAATTTTTTTTTACAGTAAATAATTTTGTCCCTTCAATTCAATTCAGATCACAACAGAATAAAACATACATTACATTAAACTACTTTTTTATCACAACCTTTTGAAGTGTTAAAAATATACACTAGGATCACAAGAACGTCCAAATCCTCTTATATCAAATTACGCGCTCTCAAATCCAAAAACGCGAAAGACGCCGCTTGTAATATGGGCCACAGTTGTAAAAGACGCCGCTTGTAAAACACTCAATATCTTTATATCCAAAACCGGGCGATGACATAATATTTTAATTAATGTAAAAATTTATTTTAAGAAGATATAGTTAATAAATAGTATAATTATATATATTATATATAAAGATATAGTATAATATATGTATATATTTGAATATATATTTATATATATTATTTAATATCGAATCGAATATCTACGAATATCGAATCGAATATCATAATTTCATATTCGTATTCATTTAATAATCGAATCGAATCGAATATTTTTATTCGAATTCGAGTCGATTAATTTCGAATTCGAATATCAAAATTTCGAATCGAATATCGAATTGAACAAAATTATTCGATTCATTTACAACTCTACATGCAGATGGGTCCCTTAACACGGAAATAGTCCTCCATCTGGTGTGCTAAGACTAAAAAAACCATCATCCAAGCATTCAACATACACATTTGAATAGACATATTAGAATAGCATACACAAAAGTAACGTCACACGCCCACCACCTAGTAACAGTACTATAATACATAAAACAGTCAAAAGATCACAAGATAACAGAACAGACAATGCCTACAATGTCTACAGTCCTCTTGCCCCATCCTCAGTGATTATGCATGCTTGTCCCCGTACCTGAAATATGTGTAAACACATACGGGGGTGAGCAAACGCTGAGCAAGGGGTTACTTCAAAAAATGGCAATCCCAAATAACAGAAGGTAAAGAAAAGCCACAAGCGTAAAGTAAGGAAATCAACACCATTAACCAACTTACCCGTCCCATACCAGGAGTTAAGTTAACAGTTGGTAAATAATGTAGTGCAAATGATACATGAGCCATAACATCTACCTATCTATCCTAAATGCAACACAGAAGTGCCTATCGCGCATTCTATCCTGAGGGGCTCATTCTCGGCCCGCCCAAGACCCTTCCGGTCGACCGCGGTATCATCGCGTCATTAGCGCAGGGACCGCGTCCCAATAACTGACATACACACTGAACCACGTGTACCATACACGGGGTGAATCACATGCACGGATAAGTTAGTAATCATGCACCGCAAACCATAAAGCCGCTCTGGGAGTTTTATCAACTCATGCGTCAGTAGTCAGTCAATGAGTCAACAGTTATGCCAGAAAGGTACGCACACAAAAATCTCCCCAGAGGGTTTGTTTCCAAGTAAAACCACATACACAATCAGTAATCCTCAATCTCAACATCACAGCCCAATCGCCAGGGCCTCACCAAGTCCGGGCGGAAACCATCATCATATCCATCCCGAATAACCATCATCATCATCAAAAGCAAAAACCATAACTCGCGTTGCACAAACGGGACCTTTATCGTAAAACATATCAGTATCGGGCAAAACGGGCCAAAGCTTTAGTATCGCATCACACCAGGCCAAACAGGCCAAAACACAGTATTAGTGAATATTTCAAATCATCATTGAAATTCCCCAATTCCCATAAATTGGACACGTTACCGCCACACCTAACTTATTATGGAATCTAACCCTAAACCCCACAATAAGCTCGATATTAAGGCTGCAATTATCTCATCCTATCAGAGTACGCTGGATTTTCAGGAAACCGAGGTCCCGTCCGATCACAGCTCACATGCTTGGAATAAAAAGGAAACACATAATACGATAAAAGAAATTAAAATTTATTACAAACCGAAGTATTCAAAAGTAATGTCCCACACCGGGACTCGGCTATTTAGTACTAGCCGATTACAAATAATTACAGAAGTTCGCAAGATAAAAGAAAAGGTCTTTGATATGTCAACACCTACAGTCAAAAAGGGTTAGGACGAGGCATAATACAAAAGGTTCACTCGCCCTCACAAAACCCATCAGGTGATAACCTGATCCCCTAAGTCACTTCGCCGGAGGTGCATCCTCACGGCCGTCAAACACACCTGAGATGCATAACGAAGCATCATTAGTCGCAAGACTAAGTATGGAAAAGCATACACAACAGGTAAGCAATCCACACAACATAAGACATCAAAGCAATATATCCAGAAATATTGACCCTGAGTCTATTCAAAATATGCAACAGGCATAAGTTAGCAAAAGATGTTATGCAATGCACAATTCCAAAACGTAATCCATGAGCAGCTTAAAATCATGATTCTGAAATTATGGAACAAGCAACACCTGGATCTCCCGTTCACCGCGGAGTCTAGGTGCTGTAGTATTTATACTTGGAACTGCTAGCCAAGCTTGTATACGTATAGTTAATATCGACCTCCACACGACTACTCGCGGCACAACTCAGGACGTTATCATATCGCGTACTCGGCCAAGGCGGTACAACTTAGATAACCCTCATTTAGCGGGCTCCACGAACACGGGAATACGGATATATAGAAGAGTGGAATAAACATGCATTTGCGTACCACAATCTAAGACAGATGAAATCACCCGATCATTATGTCCAGACAGAGGCAACATCAACAGGAATGAGAGGGAACTAATAATACTAGTTCACACCCTCGAGCTATTCTCAAATCACCGGCAAACCTCATGTAAAGGGAGCTACCCCCGATGAGTAGAACAGATTAACTGGGGACTTACAAATTGCCCAAAAAACTTAAAGCGATCAACTTGAAAGCTTGCATCCACTCACAATTTCACTTTACGTTCTTACGTATTTTATAAGATACATTAATGTTCAATTAATCGTCGTTACATTTCTCTTGGTATATGCCAAGTCCAATCACGGCTCAAGGATATAAAAATCCCTAGGTCGTTAGTTGGTAGGCTTAGTAAATTACATGCGATACCAGATTCAGAAATAAGGTGTCTTATGCAAATGCCAAGCAAAGCACGAAAGCCATGTAATAAAATCATACCATGCATTAAGGAAGAATGCATAAGGAATTACAAGACACGTAAAATAAGCATTTCATGACATGCGCTTAATTTAAATTTACTCGACCGAATGAGATTCAGTACTTTAATAATTAGGTGAGACTTATAGGTGCCCAAAGTATGTTTCCATACCTTAATCAATAGTCTTCAAAAACTCTAAGACAAACGGCAATACGAACAAAGTCCTACCGGTTGCTAGAGTCGGGTTCACCTACGAGGCGAGAGAAATCTATTTAATTATCCGGTCTGTTTAGTTAAAAAGACTTAGACAATTTGAACATTGTCTAGGATAATTAATCCAAATGGGTAATGGAATTCTTAAGTCCAAACTACAAGCCCAATTAAATTCTTGTCTTTAGAATTTAATTGATTAAGTCCATTAAGCCCAAAAGCCCAATTCATGAAGTCCAACAAGATTTAACAAGCCCACAACAATTCCACAAGAGAAGTCATCCATGGTGGTGTCAAGTCTTAAACCACTATCCCATTATTAAATTGTTTTCAAGTGTTAGTGGGAAGTCCCATCAAAACCCACTAACCTAAACAAGTCTTCAATCCTAAGTTTAGTGGATCAAACACCCTCCCTTTCAAGAACATTTTGAAGATGGGTTGAAGATGATGAAGAACACCAAGAACATCATAAGAACACTTAGAAGAATTTTTCCCAAAAATTCCTCAAGCCCCATTTTTAAGTTCTTCATGGTGTTGGTAAGCTCATAGAACAAGCTTTAGGTCCATTAAATTCCAAGTTCACAATTTCCAGGGGAGGCGGTATTTAGAATCTGTCCAATTTCACAAATTTGGCCAAATTAAATCCTTGATGCTTGTGAAATGTAATCCATTCATCTTACTCACCTTGTTGAGAGGATTACAAATATGTGTTTGGAATTCCCAAACTCCAAACGGTTGAAGAATAATCGAGGATCGAAGTGCACAACTGTAGTGTAACACCCTAATTCCCATAAACTGGACACGTTACCGCCACACCTAACTTATTATGGAATCTAACCCTAAACCCCACAATAAGCTCGGTTAAAGGCTAATCATGATCTCATCCTATTAGAGTACGCTGGACTTTCCGGAAATAAGGTCCCGTACGATCACAACTCATGCTTGGAAAAGCGAAAAACACATAATGCAATAAATAATAAATGTTATTACAGGCGTGAATATCAAGTATTGGTCCCACACCGGGACTCGGTTATTTAATACAAGCCGATCAAATTTACATTGTTTCAAAAGCAAAAGAAAGGCCTTCACAGCTTATCAACACCTGCAACCAAAAAGGTTAGGACGAGGCAATAACAAAAAGGGTTCACTCATCCTCACAAAATCATCAGGTGGTAACCTGATCCCCTAACATCACTGTGTCGGAGGTGCATCCTCACGACCATCACATCGACCTAATATGCATTAGGAGCATCATTAGTCGCGAGACTAAGTATGGAAAAACATACATTGCAAGTAGCAATCCACACAATCATGAGACGTCGTGGGCAATATATCCAGAAATATTGACCACGAGTCATGTTAAAATTATGCAACAAGCTTAAGTTCATAAATCATGTGATGCAATGCATAACTTCAAAACGAGTAAGCAATGAGCAGCTTAAATTCATGGTTTTGAAATCATGTGACAAGCAACACCGTGTCTCCTAAACATGACGGAGATCTAGGCGCTATACGTATTTATTATTGGAAATGCTAGGCAATTTATACGCATAGTTTAACATTTGCCTCCACACGAACCACTCGCGGTACAGCTCAGGACGCCATCAACGCGTACAATGCGGACATCACCCACTTAGCGTACTTCACGAGTGCGGGAATATCAAATGTGCAAAGAGTGGAATAATCATGCATTTGCGTACGTCAGTTCGGGACAGACGGAATCACCCAATCTACATGTCCGGACTGAGGTAGCATCAACAGGAATGAGAGGGAACTTAATTCATGAGTTCACACTCTCACGCTGCTCTTAAATTACCGGTAAACCTCATGTAAGGGGAGCTACTCCCAATGAGTAGAATAGAACATCATAAGGGACTTACAAAATTGCCCAAAGCTTAAGGCGATCAACCCGAAAGCTTAATCCACTCAGTATTTCACTTTACGTTTTTACGTCTTTTTAGGGATGCAGCAGTACGTGATTAATCGTCATTGGGTTATCACTTGAATGTGCCAGTAGCCATAGGCAGGCTTAATAAATTGCATGCGATACCAATTTCATAATATGGTCATTTATGCAATATGACAAGCAAGGCACATAAACACATAATTAAGATCATATCATTGCATAAGGACGAATGCATAAGGAATTAAAATCACGTATAATAAATCATGACATGCACTTTAATTTAAATTTACCCGACCGAATGATAATCAGTACTTTAGTAATTAGGTGGGACTTATGGTTGCCCATGTATGTTTCCATATCTTTATCAACAGTCTTCAAATACTCTACAACAAGACACGAACGCGATCTTATTGGCTGCTAGAGTCGGGTACGGGTTCACCTATGAGGCGAAACAATATTAATTATCCGGTCGAATTAGTCGAGAAGACTTAGACAATAATAATATTGTCTAGGATAATTAATTATCTTAAATGGGTTTAAAAGGATCCTTAAGTCCAAGCCCAACAACAATTAATTTGAATTATTGGATGTCGCCCTTTTCCTTGTTGGGCCCCTGGATAATTAATTGGGCCTTTCGGCCAACTTGGGCCCAATCAATTATCCAACTCAAATCGACTTAGCGGGTCCTTCTGATTCAGATGTTCTCAATTATATTTTCGCATCTTATAAATTATTATTTTCCTATAATTAACTTCGCGAAATTTTTTTACTCATTTTCTGACTCCTGAATTCAAACTTCTGTCGAACCGTAACATTGGGTGTTACATCAGCCCCCACTTGGGTTAATTCCGTCCTCGAAATTTCTGAATGAGTAGACTGACATGCTGAATACTGTTTGACTGGGTATCTGAGTTGCTGATTCTCTGAATCTGACCAATCTTCCAACTGATCTACTAAACCACTGCACACTGACTCTCTGTATATCTGATCAACTGAACAACTGCGTATATAAACCTCTGGACAATTGCACCACTGGCTCACTGACACTGAAGCTCTGCTCGACTAAACCACTGAAGATCTGAACAACTGAAGTTGAAGGCTTATCTAAGGTTCTATTCTAAATGGAGCAGTCGATCCTAAGGGCATAATCTGATTTAACGGTCTACGAGCAATCACACAAAGCAAGTAGACATACATCATCCCTATCCCAAGGGATACATCAAACCCATAAAAACATCCCAAAAGTTTCCCCGTGAACTACGGGTTACTAATTTCTCACGAGTCAGTTCCACAGGCAAATAAACAAAGGAAAACAATTTCTCGCCCCCGTGGCTGAGAAGTTTAGAAAATCATTTTGATAATATTACCTTCACAGGTAAGAAATCCAAAGTCGTTATAATTGCGACTTCAAATTTTTCACAACACACGAGCATAGGCATTTACGTATGTCTTTAGGCGGAACTGTAGGCACCTCTTTACATACATAAATTACCAACATGCCTTTATACGTTACTCAGACGTATTTTTACATGTCTCGACATCATGCATTCTTCAAATTATGCATTTTACGAAATCTGGGCAAAGCCCTGAATGATTCGCCTATTTGGCTCTTTCAATCCTTTTATAAAAATTTCCCCGAAGGAAATGCATTATGATATGCATGCCATGAATGCTAAAGCATCAAAGGAGCAACATACTCAACATATAACAGTCAAGTGGAAAGATTCATACAATCCACCTAAACAGTCAATCACAATCAAACACATAGAGTCTACTGCTCTAATCTAGGAACAATTGAGGGTATCTAACTCGAATATCAGTCTCTAGTTCCCGTGTAGACTCATCTTGGCCATGTCTAGACCACTGGACTCTGACCAGTCTGACTTCTTTATTTCTGGTAGTTCGGACTTTCGAATCCAAAATCTTGACAGGATGTTCCTCTTACGTGAGGCTCTCGTTTAATTCGACTGTCTCGGGTTCCAAAACGTCTGACGGATCTGACACGTATTTCCTTAATTGAGAAATGTGGAACACGTTGTGAACATTTCCCAAATCTATTGGGAGTGCAAGTCGGTAGGAAACCTCGCCCACCTCGCCAACGATCTCATAAGGTCCGATGTACCTTGGGCTCAACTTGCCCCTTACACTGAAACGTCTTACACCTTTCATGGGTGATACCTTAGGAGAACCCATTCTCCCACACGAAACTTCATGTCCTTTCGGGCTTGATCGGCATAACTCTTCTGCCTATCTTGTGCTGCCCTCATCTGAGTCTGTATCACTCTTACCAGGTCCATCAGGTCTTGAAAATGTTGGGGTCCAAGGATAACTCAGTCACTAGAGTCATTCCAAGTCAATGGGGTCGTACATCATCTCCCATAAAGTGCTTCAAAAGGTGTCATGCCTATACTTACATGATAGCTGTTATTGTAGGAGAATTCGATTAGCTTGAGCTGATCATCCCAACTCCCTTGAAAGTCAAG
>MAYD01788999.1:0-14749 GCA_001909325.1 Ruellia speciosa
GTGTATTTTTTTAAAAAAATTCATATGTATTTAATATAATTTTTTTGAAGAAATAATCTTGTAAGACTATATGTGTCACATAGGTGCAAAAAATAAACTAAGTAAGTATTTAATTCATTTTTATAAGGGGATGACATTAAATAATTAAAGGAATTGAGATTAAATTGTAGATTTTTAGAATTTGTGGGTCAAATTAAAGAAGGGAAAAGGTTGAGGGCTAGATCGAAATAAAGGATGAAAGTGGGGATTAAATTGCAAATTGCCCATTGTCAATTGAATTAATTAGAACCAGAGAAGGGAGAATCAGACATAGGCTCCCGTCTTCACTCTTCAGTTTCGTCTTCCTCCTCCGTTCCTTTTCTTCCTCGATCGACACAGCTAGCTGCTCGGCCGACGGACGGCGCTCGGAGTCGGCAGGCTCTTCAGTAAGGCTCGGAGGTCGGAGTGCGCGGAGGCTTCAGTGTGGCTATGTGCGCAGTGCTTCAGGTCGGAGGCTTCAGTGTGGCTGTGTGCGCAGTGCTTCAGGTCGGAGGCTTCAGTGTGGCTGTGTGCGCAGTGCGCGGAGGTCGGAGTCGGCAGGCCAAGACGGAGGTCGGAGTCGGCAGTCGTCTGAGCTGAGAGATCGAAGGAGATGAGGATGAGGTCTGAGCTGAGCTGCTGAGGGTCGACCGGTCGAGGGAGTGAGGGTTCCGATTCCAGAATCCAGATCTGGGAAAAAAAAAAAAAATAGAACGAAATCCCGGTCCAACCGCGGGCCTGCCGGTCCGAGCGGGTTTCCGGTTGAACCGGTTTTTCACCGGTTTTTGCCGGTTCTGTGCTCCAAACGGGTTTGTACTGCAACCGGACCGCCCCTTGAACCGGGTCCCGGTCGGACCGGCCGGTCCGGTCCGGTTTTCGTAACATTGGATACAACTACTTATGGTGTACAATAATTGTAATAGTTTAGATATAACTATGTAATGGTCTTACTACATCGCATTTGACCTTAAATCCTGAGCACGAATACAATGATTGTAATAGTTTAGATATAACTATGTAACGGTTTTACTACATCGCATTTCACCTTAAATCCGAGCACGAATACAATCCATCACATTAGTAGTTGCCTGAGGGGCTTTAGAGACCTAGATGCCATTATTTCGGCAATTAGAGTGTTTCAGTGATTTTTGCCTTTTCTTTTATTCATATTCCTAGGGATAGGAACTTTTATGCCCACAATTTGACCAAGAGTGGTCAGAGCCTTTTGCTTGGTGTACAATGACTAACAGTCAAAATAGAAAATACGTAAGTAGCCATACATCATCAATTGTACTGATTCATATCTTGTAGATACTTTGAACAAAAAACTGCACTCTAGTAATGCATATATACATAATTATTGTATTAATATAAATATTACCAATAATATAAAATTCCGGTAAATACTCTAAAGATCTCGCCCTTAATAGGATATAATATAGATACCTATTTCTCATCTAGCCAACTGGTCATTACCTCTCGAAGCGGCTTCCACCACTCCTCACCAAACCGAATAGAAAGCAAACATCTTGAATCACCCACAAAGAAAGAAACAATGCTTCACATTTTCATCTAAAAAGGAAAAAGAGACAATAGCTCACATTATTTGGAAAAACTTAACCCTGCATACAAAAGCACCAGTGCCAGCAAATCCATCATTTAAAAAAATATTGCACCGAGCACAACATTGAGGATGTTTTGAGAAAAATTAGGCTAACTAAATCCTGGATCTTCGGACTGTTTTTACTAGACGGTGCCAATTTGTAAAAGAAACTGTTTCTACTGAGATATCAGATCACAGAATGACATGCATTTGCAACTTTTTCTCTTTCATTTATGCAAAACATGATTTGTTTTTCTTTCTCAGGAGGATACTATGATACTCCGGACGAATATATACTTCATTTTTGTTGAAGCATGTATTCTTTCTTCATCTCGTCCAAGACTGAATCATTTGTGCTGCAGAAGAACAAAAATGAATCAGCAACATTAAACCTCGGGACATGGAAATATATATGGGAATAAGAAAATAAATAACAGTATTATGGTAGTGACAACACCATACAATTTCCTATACCATTGTTGGCGGTCGTATGGGTAAGGGCATGGACATGATGTATATTATACTTATAGAGTTATACATCATAATATCCTAGATCACTCTACTAGAACCCGACAAGGCTACATAGCAATTCAAATACTGCAGAATACATAAGCAGTTGTTCATCACTGTTGTAAAAATCAACTACCAACAGACTCTCTTGCAACTCAAACCATCCATAGAAAAGTCTTAAAGGACAAAGGAGAAAGATTAATAGATTATTGTTAAACTTCAAAAAATATAAAGTAATACAAAAGATGCGAAAGTAGTACCAAGGAACTTACTACAGATGAAGGCATGCGTTCAATTCTTTAGCTTGTTGGCGACATTTCCATACAACAGACAACGTTCTGCCTGCAGCACATTCAGCATATTTGGCCGTGAGGTGGTCACATTCTTTTAGTGCCTTCTGCTTCATTTTACTGCGCAAAGCTGATGTCTTGGTGAGTTATTTTTTGATTCTGTAGTCAACTCAAAAACTGAAAAAATATGTTGCACACAATGACACAAATATATGGGATGTTGGGATCAACATACTATTTAACTGAAGAGTCAAAGAAAAGGACATAAGAGAAAATAAATTCCAGAATAGATACCATAAACTATGCAAAAGAGCATATGCAAGATATTTTGAGATAGTAAATATACAAAATGGCATATAGATTAAATACATCATTTAAACAAGCTAACATGGAAGGTATTCTCTTTAGTTAGTCGAATACAGAATAAGCATGATGTGGAGCTTCAAATACAACTTATTAGCACAACCGAAAATGAAACCTCCACTAGTGCTTTGGAGAAATTTCCACAACTCAACACCAGAAATTACATCTGCAACATATCTACACAATCAAGAAGCATATGCCATCAAAGTCCTTACAGTTCAGGTGTGTTGGCCATATGCACTATGGTTGATAGTCCAAACCCACAACATAAAAAGCAAAGCAAACATGAAACATGTAAAGGAGATAGAAAGCAAATGTTAGTACTTAGTATGAGGCAGAAAGCAATGAGAGCTAAGAAGAAATCTTCTCTAGTACTTTCAGGAGCTACAAACAAGGAAATTAAGTACTACTATCAAACAGTAAGCAAACCAACCACGGACTGCTATAAGTTTCCGCTGAACAGTCAGAAGCTTAAGCTTGTGAAACAAAGTTTGAGATCTAACTCCTCAGTTTTCAACAAACTTAATGTGCTTTTCAGTTGGAACACACACATTTTAAACCAGAACCAGAATGTATGAAGTGAACTAACAAACTCACTATAAGAAAATAGTGAACAACTTCAATCCAACAATGTCGGCAACATATAGTGCTAACTAAAGATACACAGCCATACTCCATAAATAACCAAACAAATTCTCATCTCACTAATACAGTGCATCCCAAAATATTCACAGCACATCAAGAGTGGAGGGGCTTACAGCAATAATAAGTACTCAGCGAATATCTAGAACTAAAATTCATATCAATATGCATTGCAATGCCTTCGTTTGGATGGACGGAAGCGAACGGATTCAGATGAAGGAAAGCGAAAGAAGAATCCCGGCTGTGGAAAAATTGATATGACTTCACATTTTTTTCCCAATTAAAACTAACAAATTATCTTCCCTTCACCGATGTACCATAGCCGAAATGTAAAGGCTTTGAAAGCCATCAAACTCCATATTTGCAAATGATCGCAAAGCAATAGCATCCAATCAAAGGTAACGCAAAGCATAGGGTTTAAAATGGGGTTTTCAATTATGAAGGATTTACCTTCTTCAACCTTCTTCTTGACGTGGTTTTCTCTGGCTTCTTGTACATATCCCATTTTCCTACCTTCAAACTTCCAGAGCTCGACTCCTCGCCAGCGTTCGCCCCTGTGATTTGCCCTAGAATGCGAATATTCGCCCTCTCCGTATATTTTGCCGCAAGGTTTTATCTTTGGACCCCCACCCAAGTCGTCTGCTCTAAAAGAAAAAAAAAGGGATAAAACCGGCTTTCGAATTGATGAGGCAAAATGACCAAAAAGGGCTTAGGTGAGTGAGTGTCAGCGAAAAAAGCATTCACTTCCCCACCCATATACCGATTACCGAACTTCCGCCGCACCTCACCGTCCGCCGTCCGGCAAATCGTCATCGGCTGCCTCCTCCTCGCCCTCCACTTCTTAGTCGTTGATAATGAAATTAGTTCACAGAGTTGATGGAGTAAGTTTTTTGGTCCCTATTATATCGAATTTTTTTTCCTTTTTAGCCATTTTTGTCGTATGTGGATAGGATTAGTGATTGAAACCTGGGGATTGGGGTAGTTGTTTGTACCTGGACCGAATAATGGCTGAATTTTGTTAATTGTATGCTTGGAGATTTGGTTTATGGAAGCACTGCAGGGTGGTAGTGATTAAAGGGTTTGGAGTTTGTGCTCCTGAGTATATCTTTCGTGGCATCTCTTGAGTTGTTCTTGTGATTGCTGTGCAGGGTATTGCACTGGATGCATTTGCACCACTTAGAATGTCCTCTGTGATTTTACTTATTTTTTATCGCCCCAAATCAAAATCGAAATTGTTTCTTCTTCTGCATAAAAAACACAGATCATGACTACATATTTCTCGAGGAAATAGTATTCTCAGCCACAGTTTAAGTTTGCTTCTAATGTAAACATCAATTAAATCGGAGCTACAATTGTTTTTTTATCTTTTGGTAAAGGTTGTTGCCTTTATTTCATATGAAAGTAAGTAGAGTAGTTTGTATACTCTATTTAAAACTTCGCCAAGAAAGTGCCCCATTTCTTGGTTATGTACAAAACTCTGTTCTGAAACACTGCATGGAAGTTGAGTTGGTTCCAACTGTTACTGTTAAGGGCTTAAAAATGAATTAGTTCGTTGTAAAAAAGTTCACATTGCACCTGATGACATATTATGAGGCTTTATATTGGATGATTGTTTTTTTTCTTAACAAAGTTGCCTGTGTTTCATCATCTTTTACTATATTTAAATTGTATCCCATTTTAAAAGTGACCAGATTGATATAATATCTAGACCTTATTAACAGAAGTTGGTGTAGTCCTTGACACTCATTACCCTCTTGTCTGAAGCAAAAGTATATCTCTTGAATTGAGTTTGTGCTCCTTTTTTCTTTTTCCGTTTTCACTTTTTTTTTTGGTTCCATCTTTTCCTTTTCTCTGTTCTGTTGTCTCCAATAGGTTTTTGGTGCAGTTTTTTTTGTTGTTCTGGCCAATGGTGTTGCAGCTCTTTAATCTTTATGCATGTCATCTTTCATATTGCTTGTACTTTTCTCACGTTCTAGATGAAGTTGTCTGTGAGGTAGATGTATCATACAAGGCCATGCAAGGAGACGCCCTTGATGCAACTTTTCTAACTCTATGGCCATTATGATGTTGCTGTATATGAGTGAAATGTTACAATATTTAGATCGTGAACTGTCAATGGGTTGTTAATCTGTTTAAAAGTTTGTGCTTTGTTTTATATTTAAGGAAAATAGTTGGGAATAGTATGTTCTTGTGTGTGTAGTTTTTTATATTTCTTTTTGTTTCCTCTTGTTCTACTGTTGTATCATTCCTGATTTTTTCATAGATGCCTAAGCAGCAACAGAGAGATTTTATTTCCTTGGATCATATTTTGTTGAACTGGACAAGTGATCAGTTCACCCCAAATTTTGTCCATGCATGTTTTTGTTTGTCAAGTAGGATCAGTCTATGTTTTGCTTTTTCTTTAATCTATTTTGTCAGGCTCATTTAGAAACCAGTACCATTTTCTTTAGGTTTTCTGCTTGATGATATACTTGTTTCTGGTGATTGAGTAGTGTAATTTTCTGTTGCCAGTATCTAAGCTGTCGTTCATCTGGAGTGAAATTTGCAGTGTTATAGTTCAGCTAGAAACCACTTTTTATTGCTTATCTCATTGCCCTTTCCCCCCTTTCCTGTACATACTCTTCACTAATAATGTTGATGGTTTTGGACTATTGGTGATGCCATGATTTTTGGTCATCCCTTCATTTCCGCCGAAACTTCTTCATTTAAACAAATAGTGAGACAACCAAGGAGGTGACAATCAACAAATGCATGTATATGAAAGACAAAGTGGGGTTCTTTGCATCTTGAGTGGATGGTGGAATATCTACTTCAATGATGGCTTAGATTGCCATAGACCATTAACTTCCTTCAGGAATCTGCCATTCTTCTTTTATTTTCCTCCAGGAGTTTTCGTCAACAGAATTACGAAATGTAGGGTCTTATCTCTATTTGTGGAATCTGAAATCGCATCCTTTCAGTATGTAGTACAAACCACTTGTTCAACAAGACATATCACTACACGGTTGCATGTGGCAGTGGGAGCTAGCTGGAGTCTAGGGAGGCCTCTTACTTACCATTTATGTAGTAATCCCTTTCTGTATCTATGAAAGCTATATGGATGTCTGTTGCTCATGCAACAGAGTATTCTTATCTGCAGGGTCAATTGCTTTGGACGGGGTCCTAGCTGGAGATGTGATGGGCACATTGTAACCTTGGGTGAGTTAAATGTCTCATACAAACTCGTTGCTAAGTTCTAGCATCTATCGGTGAATGTGACGCATATCAATATATGATTATCTGGATGCAAACATGTCCTAGTAACACACGCGCACACAGAGAGTGATCTGTGTCCCACCCAGAAAAGCTGGAGTGATAAAGTAGCTTGATAAAGCCTGCTGCCTTATTTCTATATGAATCTTTGGAATGGGACACTGTTTTGTGGTGCTAGTGACCTGCATTGAGGCAACAAATATAGGCTCTAGGATACTTGATCTAGGTTAAATATATTTCTGATTTCTTTCTTTATTTGTGGCCCCAATTCAGTGAAGCTGCTTTTTCATAATTTCCTCCCATAGAATCATGATAGTAATTATGGTGCATTTCTCTTGCATTCTGTTAAAACAATCCTTCCAAAAACGGTACATCTTAACTCCGACTCATATCACATGTAATGACAGGTTTGGGCATAATCACAAGCATCAATCACCATGATGTCAATTCATGCCTAGAGTAGACTAGTTACAAACACAGCAAATGCACACTTGTAGGTGAGGATATAGCTTTGCTACCTGTGATGTGGTGGATCGTTTTTTATTTTTATTTTGTTTGCACATGTGAATGCAGTCTCTATTTAAACAACTTGGCATGTGTTTGATGTTGAGATTGAATAATTACATGATGGTTTGGATAGAAAATCCGGCCAGTCCTTGTTTTCAGCAACTTTCTTGGTGTCTACAATAAAATCTGTTCTTGGAACCATAAATAGGAGCAAGCCCACAAGGCCTATACTTGTATATATAAGTTGAAAGTACCATGTTGAACCAACTGAAATCTTATCCATGGTTCACTTTTGTCACTAAACCGCATTTAAACAAAAAAGAATGATTATTTAAACTGACATTCTTCAACCAAATTTGAATTTCTCATGTTCAAAAATCAAAATTCATTTTTCCCATCACCACCCACAGAAATGAAATGACATTATTGTTTATTACAAGCTAAAAAATAAGACAAAAGAAATGGGTGGATAGAGGGAAATTTTTAAGTGAAGCCAATAGACACCAAATAAACTGGGCCACAATGAAACCTACTTGGCACACACAATTGAAAGAAACAAAAGATGATTTGAAGTTGGGGGTACTGGTGCCGCTGGTGGTGGCTGTCATGATGTTGATGATGACATCCCTCCATCCCCACCATGGGACATGCACATGCCATCATGCATGCATACATATATATGTATATCTTTACATGTAGACATTCTTCTCTCCCCCCGAGTTTCTCCCCACTCTATTTCCCTGTCAAACCTAGATTGAAAATAACCTCACATTGATGTGTACTTATCATGCACCAACTTGTAATACAAACCCTCCCTCCTCCATTTCTTGTTTATTTTTTTTCCTCTTTACCTTCACAAGATAATGTTTTCACTTGAAATCATTGCATGGACCACTTAATATATATCATAATTGGATCATTAAGGGAGTGGTGGTGAAAAAACTGCATCCCTGGTCTTGTTATTCAAATTCCTGCAGGCCTGACTATCAAGTTGAGTATTGTACGAGTGTCTCATTTCACAAAGTTCGAATGGAATATCTTCTCTCTCAGTAATGGGCAACGATGAAGATTCAAATTAGGAACGCGTGACTATACTCAATCTAAACCCCCACCACTGCATACCTTTATTTCAAGAAGTACTAGTGTTATTATTTTCATTTCCCAAATTAAGTAAGGCTATCGAGCGTTCAAAAATGAAATGTTAAAACTTATTAACTACACATAAAGTGATATACATTTATACATGTAGCCATCGAAACATTTATCTATGTTGGACCATTGTAGTACCAAAACCTTGCAGGACACCGCATGGCCAGCAATGTATCTTTCCTCCCCTTCAGAGGGGGAAATTAAACAACAAAAGTGTGATGCCCCACTGGTAATTATGACAAACTTTGTAAGAAAATTGGACCATTTTCCCTTCTAAAGGACCATTGTTTTTAGCATCAATTACTCAACCCCAAAACCCATGGTTTCTTTGTTCTTTCAAATAATGGCGCCATTTTCATTCCATCTAGACAGGGTATTTAAGCTTAGATTTTCCCTGAGATTCCCTCACCAGTATAAGCCAAGAGTACTATGGCCCATCCCCTAAAAAATGTGTTAGCAGAAAAAGTTATTGAGGAAAGAATATACAGTATGTATATTGCATTTGAATTGTTTGGTCTGCTTTAAAAAGTTGTATTGAAAAGCAGCTCTCAGGCATCTTCTGTTTTTCTTTTCATCTTCACATATAATTTTTATCTGATTCTTCAATCAGTGGCATTCATCAGAAGCTTTTTCACTTCCTATAAAAATATTTTTAAAGCTGGGGGGAAAAGATTAGAACACAACCCTTCATTTCATGACTAATAGCAACACTATGGAGAAATCTAGTCTCAGTTCGCGTCGACACGATGAAGCTGATTTCGACCTGAAAGAATGGGCTATCAAGGCGCGAATCAGCCGCGAGAACACCAATTCGAGGAGATTCTCCGCATCAAATTTGAAGAGTTTCAGAGAGGATGAAAGATCTTTCAGATCAAACTTTAGCATTTCCAGCACTGCTTCCTCCCCTGGCTACACTGTTAGAGGTATATCATTAATTAATTACCCCTCCTCCCCACCTAAATTCAATCAAACTTGTCCATGAATTGTCTCAACTTCTCATTTTCTCATCTTGTAGAGGAGATTGACCCTTCAACATATTCATTCACCACTGCACTGAAAGGTAAGCATCAGAAGTAGCTTGGATAACACAGGGTGGTTCATTAATTCTTGCCTTGATTACTGAATACGATTCAATTTGCTGCAGCATTACAGGCTAAAACTGTCTACACATGGGAGTACGTTTCGCCAGATGGCTTAACACTCAATTCCAAGTGGAATGATGCAGAGAAATACATATGCAATCCCTTGTCGGGAGAAGTCCCTTTGGAGTGCCTGTCAGCAAAAACTCTGAGCGGGAGATCCTTCCGCAGCCTAACCAGCAGAATCACCATGTCTGCACCACTCATCTATCCTTCCCCATTGCAGCATCAGCTTCAGGCAGCCAAGTCTCCAATCAAGGAACATGACAAGGAAGCCAAGATCACAATACAAGGTCTTAAAAAAGCCTTTGTTTTTATTCCAGTGCTGCCTTATTTACTCAACTCAGATCTAACTAAAGGCCTATGGATCAATCTCTAAACTCCCGGTATTACACGGTTTCTTTTGATTTTCATCAGCGAAAAAGAAGGGTTCAACCAGAGACGTGGGAATTCAGAGCACGCTTGCTGATCTTAGCTCCAGCTGCAGCCCTAGTCCAGCTCCGACTCCATCAATTGAAGAAAGATCAATAAAGCACATCAAGGCTGAGGGTGGAGATTCATCTGCTTCCAGTGAGAAACTGAGATCAGAGGCAGAGGTAAATTACTTATCTTTATTTTTTTTTTTTCATCCCATTTTATTTATACAATGTGGGGGCATCAAGGTAGATGGATTAATTAATGACTTCAGTACATAAACATTTCTTGGTCGGAACTCCCAAGTGAATCCAGCTGTAGGATAATAATTCATGGCTGTACATTCCTTAAAGTTTGATCGATTATTACATCTTAGGTTTACTGTTTGTCTACATCTTGACCACAATGAGTTCAATTCTTTGAAGCCAGTAATTCAAAAAAAAAAAAGTTCCCTCTGAGGTAGCTACCCAATAGGTTTGAAATTGATTAATTGCCGGTGTTGGCCTGACATGTATTGCTTGTTGTGTTGTCTGCAACAGGTGGAAGTGAAAGACGACAGTGCAGGAGGGAAACAGCAGCAGGCAGAGAGAAATGGAGGAGGGGAGAGAAAGGTGAAAGTGATGAGAAAGAAAATTGTGTACAGATGTGGCAGCAATAATAGCAGCCATGGAGATAGAGTAGGAGGAGGGTGCCTATCATTGAAGGCCTTGCTGCACAGACACAACCGCAAACCAAGAAACCACATCAGCAGCAACAACAGCACCAACAATAACCCCCACTCACCTACCTTTCTTTGCTACATCAATGCTTGCTATAAAGAATAGTTAAATAAATCAATAAAACTTAAGAGCATGTCACAATACAAAGATTCTCCCATTTTAGATCTCCTTGCATTATTACAATGAGTGGTTTTAATCATCAATTTCGCATCATTCACATTAATCTAAGACACTGCTTCAGCAATCTTGAAATTCTTACATGCATCCAAATATTATCTGACAATTTGGGTTATATATATATAGTACGTAAACATTGGATTTCCAAGCCCAATAATGGTGCAGAAATGAAAAGGAGAAGGTGCCAAAAAGTGTAGTGCCACTGGGGTTGTTAATGGTGTGTCATTTTACTACTGCTACTTATGATTTTGTCATTATGCTGGTGATCAAAGAACTGACAGTGCCCTGTGCAAAGCTCATATGGCATGCGTGTGTACCATAATATTAATATACATACATATTCTTATCATGGGATTCCTCCTGGGGGCACAGTTGCTGTAATAGAGATCAATTATTCATGGATTTCAAATCTTTTTTTTCAGATTTCACTTTATGCATGGGGCATTTATGTTCATAAAGGAGCTGAAATTTGTGGGATGATTGGTATTGAATGAATAATGGTGTGATGATGCAAAAAATGATGGTGGAATCAAATCTTGATGCGGCCATGTCATGTCCTTGTTTGAATCTTTCTTGGAAACCAAACCCTTTTGTGAAAAAGCATGTCATGCCCACTTAAACCACATGTTCAAGCACTATTATTAAGTTAAAGTTAAAAAGCCACTTCGCTTGTAATATACGTGCAAAATTTTAATTTAAGTCATGCATTTAATTTGAATGATAAGTAGATACAAAAGTAACAGATGGTAAGAAAAATGAAGAATCTCTTAATGCACAAAAAGAAAAATGAGGGAATTTATTATCAGATAGAGAGAGAAAATATAATTTTTATTATTTTTTCGATAGGTGGTGGGCGTTCATGTCATACAAATTATAAAGGAGATAATATTTATTAGTTGATTTGAAACATAACTTTTTAAAAAAGAAAATATATCAATTATTTTAGAACGGCTCAAAAAGAAAAACATTTCAGTTAATTCAGAAAGAAAGAATTGCATACCAGTTATTTAAATTAAAATTATTTTTAAATTACATACCAGTTATTTTAAATTAAATCACAAATTTTAAAAAAAATGAGTCATTTAATTGTTAATATTTCACTTTTGGTCCCATAAGAATATAAATTTTAAATATAATTTTAAATATAATTTATTTTTAAAAATAAATAAAATTATTGGCATATCTTATTAAAATATAGTCTTAAATATTTACATAATCTTTCTAAACAGTTTTTATTTTCTTTATAGAAAAGAAATTAGCACCCTTTTTTCATTAACAGATTGCTAAACACTACCCTTTTTATTAGTTATCGCCCACTTAAAGATGATTTTGCCTTTTTCTCATTTTTTTTTAAAAAGGTGGTCGGTGCAATTAGGGGGCGCTCGCCACATATGGGGACACGTACCCCACCCCCTTTTTAATTTTTTTGGTAATTTATTTTTAATTTAATTTATTAATTATAAGATTTGATTAAGGTTCATAATTACTAGTGTGGGTTAATTATGAATTTTTATAAAATTATTGATTAATTTGTGTTAGTTGAAATTAACAATAAATTAGTATTAAAAATATAAAATTAAAACTAATTAAGATTAATAATTATTTAAGAGTTAGGATTAATTATGAATTTTAATTATTAGTTACTTTAGTATTAAGGAATTGCCCTTAAAACCAATTGTAATTGTAATTGTAATTTTTCTGGTTCTATCAATTGCTAATGAATCGGTTTCAAAATTTTTTGAAGCAATTCACGAATTTAACTTTGGAATAATTCATTCGAAAGCTCTCGATTTTGGCAGAAATAGAGAGAAGAATTTAGAGTGTATCAAGTTGTTTTGTGTGTATTTCTTATATTCCAGATCCAAAGTATAAATAGAGGTCGTAGACTGTCATTAGTAAGGGTGCAACCTTTCATCTGTTGGTTAAAGAGTACCAAAAAAAATTGAAAAATCAGATTATGCTAAATGGTGCCACAAGGGGTGCGGCCCCCCTGACCCCATCATAAGACATTTTTGAAATCGTTTCGGCTCAAATGATCATACACACCGCACCTCCTAATTCATTTACAGCTCGACACGAATTCCCTTTGATCTTAAGCAAAACTCAATTACCTAAAATGCCCGATGATAGTAAAATAATCTACAATTGATTGGGCAAAAAATTACATTTACAATTGGTTTCGAAGGCAATTAAAGTAACTAATAATAAAAATTCATAATTAATCCTAACTTTTAAATAATTATTAATTAATTGATAATTATTAACCTTAATTAGTTTTATTTTATATTTATAAATATTAATTTATTGCTAATTTCAACTAACATAAATTAATCAACAATTTTACAAAAATTCAAAATTAATATAAATTGGTAATTATTAACTTTAATTAAATTTTATAATTAATAAATTATAAAAAACAGAAAAAATAATAATAAAAAGGGTGGAGCGTCCCGGGGGTGTCCTGCCACCTTTTTCTTAAAAAAATTTGAGTTAAGGGTAAAATCGACCTTAGAGAATGGCAACTAGTAAAATAGAGTAGTGTTTAACAACACATATTAACTGGATTAATAAACACCGACTCCTTTTATCCAAACGTCGACTCTTCTTGGACGAAAATGCCCCTACCCTTATATTTCCCCATTCTTCTTCCTTGACTCTCTCTAACTCTATTTCATTCAAATCTCTTCAAATTTTATAGAACTTGCATTATTTCGAGCACGGAAGCGAGAAAATGTCGAATAGTGTGAAGTTGTTCGGAGAAGAGGTAAAAATCGAGTCGAAAACATCCGAAAACGTGATCGACGCAATGCACAATTTGGGCGCAAGATAGATCGCGCCCCGCCACACGGCGGGGTGTATGGCTCCATGTGCCCAACCATTAGGGTGGGCGCATGGCGCCCTGTGTGATGCACCCATTGCTACGACTGGGCGCATGGAGCCATGCGTCACACCTCAAGGTGGGCGCATGGCCCCCCGTGCATGCGCCACACCTCAAGGGTGGGCACATGGCGCCCCGTCTATGCACCCCGAACCTTGAGTCGGACGTCTTTTTCTGCATTTTGTTACCATGTGTTCAATGTGTTGTTAATTTGCATCAATTTGGTATTTTATGTTGAATGATTGTATGAATGTGGATATATTTATCGGTGTTGTACTGTATTTTGTAATGTTTCAGGTTCCATTGAAGGAGTTCGGTGGAGACGGAGTGGATTACGGGACAACAATCGAGACGACGGAGCAATTTGCGAGCGATGCTGAAACGATGGGATTCTTGAACCTAGTCTATTGTGCTAATTTGAAGATGTAATGAAAATGGATTAGAGTTCTTACTCATGTTCATTGTCCAATTGGGAATTATGTTTCATGGATTTGAATAATGTTTTGTTTTTAACGTTTTCGTAAGAAATGGAATGGAAACGCGATTTTGTCATGTTAATATTTCAACTTTTTTTTAATGAAGTTGAAGACAAAATTTTAGTGTTAACGAAAGTCAACAAGATTGATTAGCATTTAGTTAAGCCTGAAAAAAGGACCAATCAGCACACGCCACGTGTCCAACAAGAATTTACTTGACCCAAAATTTAAACATTTCGAAAACGCCACTGCCGTACCAGTTTGCCTAAACTAATGGCCAGTTAGCTTAGACTCTTTGATACAAGGCCAACACAAAACCGCACAACAACAAAAGAAAAACACGAACAAGAACGTACAGTACATAACCGAACACAACATTCCAACAATGTAACGCAATATATCCGAGCGTCACGCCCTGAACAAATCATCCCTTCTAAAATAAGCAACACTCCAGAATCGACACAAGGAGACTGCCATGCAAGAACAATGCATCATACTCTAAAGCACAAGAATGGTTCTCTCAACCTAGCAACTCCAAGCCATGCCTCTGCGCCTCCAGGAGCAACTATAAAACAGAAAAGAAGGGAGTCAGTACACAGTACTGAGCAAGGC
>MAYD01789031.1:0-16859 GCA_001909325.1 Ruellia speciosa
AAAGGTAGAGTATGCAGATATGCACAGGACCTTGCCTTTCTCTGATAACATGTTAAATTTTCATGTTAAATTTTTGTAGTAATATTTGTTGACTTAAGGCTCAAGGACATGTAGTTTGACTCTACTACACTTTATTATTTGGTCGATGAATCTGTGTCTGTCCCAACTCCCAAGTCACAACACAACGCAATACTCACTATACTGTCTCTGAACTTGGGCATAGCAGGCTTGGCCACCCTTTCTCTCAAGGTTTAAAATACTCTCCGCTTGTAAAAGAGATTACTAATGTTAAACATTGTTAAACTTGTAAAAGGGCTAAGTTTGAACAGATTACCCTTCAATATTTGTAATTCTTGAATTGTTCCAATCACAAATTTGATCTTGTTCATGGTATTTATGGGGGTCATTTTTTAGCATTAAATCAAGTACTGGTTGCCATTATCTTCTTACCACTTGATGATTTTCCTCGCATCACGTGGTCATATCTCCTGCAAAAAAAGTCTCAAAGTATCACTTGCTTGCTACTTTTCTGAAATTGGTACAAAGTCAGTTGGGTTGTAGTGTAAAAGAACTAGGAACAGACAATGGGACTGAGTTTGTAAACTTAGAACGTAAAATACTTCTTCAAAGTTTAGGTGTTGAACATAACAAAAATGTGCTTACTCTCCACAACAGAATGGCCAAGTGGAAGGTAGGGACAAGCATCTTGTCAAGGTAAGTATATCTCTCATGTTATACTTAGGTGTCCCTGCTGGGGAGTCATTAGTCAATTAATTACCAAGTCTTCTTTCAGATTGGAGATCTCCTTATGAAATGTTACATGGGAAGAAACCTGAGTATGATCACCTAAAGGTTTTTTTGGATGTCTACCATTTTCGTAACAAAAAACCATGTTGAAGTAAAAATTGAACCTCAAGGTTCAAGGGGAATATTTTTGGTTTACAGTGCCAGTCACAAAGGCCATAAAGTTCTCCAAATTTGCCTAAGCATAGATGTTATGTTCTTTGAGAACTTGTTTCCATTTCTTAATAAAGATGTTTCTTCATGGATTTGCCTGATCTCATTGTGTCCTTGCCCTTACCTCCACACACAGATGTTGGGGCAGAATATCCTTTTACCAGCTCTCACATTAGCCAATGTGCCACAAGTTCGCCTCTTCCTATAGTTCATGGTGGTAACGAACCTTATCATGCTTATGTTTTCACCCAATCTCCTCCAGCTAAGTCCTCCTCGGTTCATTTTCTTATTCCAGAACATCATTCCCCAATTCCAGAAATGATCACTCAACCACCTACTGTTCTCATCAATGCCAATTCCACTGAGCAAAGTCCTCCCCTTGCTGAGCCCAAAAGAGACAATGTTTGTGCATGACATATGGTTGAGTTCCCCTCCGAGAGCCAAAAAACTACAAGGAAGCCCGAACTGAGAAGGTGTGGGTTGATGCTATGAATGCTGAGTTGCATGCTCTGGAGGAGAATAAAACCTGGGAAATCACCACACTTCCCAAGGCCAAACGTGCTATTGGGTGTAAATGGGTGGTTAAAGCTAAACTTAATCCAGATGGGTCTGTCAATGAATACCAGGCACGGTTAGTTGCCAAGGGATTCCAATAGATTTATGGTGTTCACCATACTGAGTCATTTGCACCTGTAATGAAACAACTTACTGTCAGGGTGATAATTGCTGTGGCAAGTGCTAATAGATGGTCCTTGTGTCATGTTGACATTAACAACACCTTCTTGCATGTCGATATTGAGGATGAGTTGTATATGGTGCCACCTCCGAGTTATCACTACGCACAAGATGGGCAGGTCTGCCGCCTTAAACGATCACTTTGTGGCCTTAAATAGGCTCCAAGACAATGGAACAAGGCTCTAACTACATATCTAACTGGTTATGGTTTTACTCATAGTACTCATGATCACTGTCGTTTTACAAAAGGGTCTGGTCCTTCTCTTCTAACTTTGATCCTCTATGTTGATGACATTCTTGACACGGGCCCTAACCTAGATGAAATTCTTCGGAAGTTAAAGGTTGCCCTTGATGCTAAATTCACGATGAAAGATTTAGGCGATGCTTCCCATTTTTTGGGATCGACGACCGATTCCCGTCCGACCCCACCCCCCCACCCAGCGTGTAACGGATATAGATGTTTACCTCTCCTTTTGTGTTTTCGTCTGTTCCTGACATTTCGGAAAACACCAATTGGGTATCTGAATACATGTAAATTTTCCGTTGAAGTTGTTGAATACACGTAAATTTTTTATTGAATTTTTGTTGAATAGTAGGATGGGGAGTAAGGGGGGTAGATGTTGGGTGAAAAAGGAGGCTATAGATAGTAGAAGGGTAAAAGGATCTATTTGAAGTGCTACATGCCTATGCGTTTATCAATTCCCTATTTAAAAATATGCTACGTTTTCTGTCTTTGGTTGTGTATAAATACATCTTACATTTCTTTATCTTGATAGACTAATGCAATTGCATCCACACATTAACCGAGCCCTTAACCAGCATGTCTTTATTTTACATTTAATTATTTATTATCTATCATTAGAGCTTTTAACAAGTTAAACCAAGTTGGATACCAAGTGATCAAACTCTATTTGTAAGGTTCAGTTTACGTTAAACAAGCCAAACATAGATTCAAAATCGATCGAATTATTTAAATACGAAATATACTACAGTAGAAGGTTAGAAACCCGTAAAAGCAGACCCGTCGGTTTGGTTTTCAATATCATCATAACCCTAGCTAGAGTACAGAATGATGGAAGGCAGCAAAAACTCGAATTTATCAACAAAATATGGAAGTCGTGACAAGGCAGAAATATGAGCATGCATCGGCTACCGCAGATATTCACAACCGAAATTAGTACAGATTGCTCAAGTCCGGGTACAATTATTTTAGCAAGCACATAACATAGATATAATCATACAAGCTATAGCTTACTCCATCTCCCCCGTGAAAAGATCCATGACCACACGCTTGATACTTCCATTATTCTTCTTCAGCAGCATCGCATTCATTGCTCTATCATCAAACCCCTGTATCAGAAACTAAAAAGTTAAGCATGGCGATTATTAAAGATCAGATTGGTGCTCCGTTTTTGTCCATTCTCTTTGGAAAACTCACCATCTCCTCAAGCTCCTCGAGCATAGAATCCCACTCAGCAACATTGCTGCAAAGATCATCCACAGCTTGCTCCAAATTATATTTGTTCATTCGCAGGACCTCCTTGTTTAGATTGACTTCCTTGAAGCCCATTTCCTTCAGGTCCCTTAGAAGTTTCTCCTCCACTTGGTTGTTGTCTGCGACAGATGTTTTTGATTTTGGATGTGGTGGCAGAGGATAAGGCATAGGAGGTACTACACAAGGCAGAGATAATGACACATCAGGATCGGATAGATCAAGGATTGGGATTGGGCATGGAACTGACGAAGAAGCAGAGAAAGGAACAGAGCTTGATGCTCCATGGTCGACAAACAAGGTATCATTAATGGGGAATTTCAAATCCTGCTCAGTTACTGGCAACACAGATGCCAACATCTTTTTGGAGTTATCGGCCTCCGGATGGCTATCTTTTACCATTGGTTCTGGTTCAACATTAACAATATCAGGACTGTCTAAGCAGGTGCCCATGGGGGGTAAGTTCAGGTTCAAGCTCCTGATGGTTTCTGGTGGAGTCCTTTCAGAAGCATTAACCTGTGTTGAGAACCCAAAGGATCCAGTTCAGGCAACACAATAACAATGTCAATATAACTTCCCAAAAAATCAAACAGTTAAAAATTACTTAAAAGCCTACCACTTGGATGAGAACCCATACACGCTGCCCAAATTTTTCACCAGATGGGGTTGCCATTCTCCAGTAAGAGACATACCTGCCTGGAAGCTCTGGAGAGATGAAATCAACCATGATATCAAGTTCATGGTCCATCCACACACCACCTGCAGGAACCTGCATGACATGGAGCCATTACGTCTTATTTCATCCAAATATTTGCTTCAATGGCAATACATGTACAGCAAAGGAATTTCAGAACAAGAAGTCACTAGATGAGACAAAGAAACAAGAACAATACAAATAACTACCATAAAGAAGAAATTAAATAAAATAAAATAAAAAGTATCTAATTGCACAAGTAATATGAAATCAATACACAAATCTCTTTCTGCTCAATTAGACACAAGGAATGCATTTAAGTATCACATAAAGAATCGCAAAATGAAACATAACAAGTTAAGCTTGATATAAATGATGTAAAATGTGATCAATGGAAACAACTGACCTTTAACTCAACAGAAAGATCATTGCTCAATTTATCACCTCCAACCCAAACAAGTTGGGTCCCCTGGAACCACTTAACTTGACCATTGTTCCTCATCCGCCATATCTTGGTAAATGGGGTCAGAGGTGACAAAATGGTGCCATCAATTATATTCACATCTTCAACAAAGCAACTATCCAGCTTGATTGCAGCTGGTTTGACCTTACAACCATTGTAAACCTGTGATAAAATAGGACCTCTGCCCCATGCTTGCTAAAATTGGTTTAAGACATGAGAACACGGATCAGGAGAACCAAAGTACATGTGCTAAAATGTAGCTAGCAAAGAAACAAAAATAAATTGTTAACTACATACAGCATCATGCGAACCCATAAAAGACAATTGAGTTCGATAAACCACTGGGAATTCCAATCGTATGTAGTCAGTGTCATTTCCCATATTTTCGAAGCACGAGCTGCACAAATCATAGTCCACCTTTCTGGGAAAAAAAATGATCTAGTCAAATCTCCAAACAATTGAAACAATTCAAGCACAGTACATAGTCATATTAGTTCTTACGCTTTTGACTTGAATCTAGGCCCTGTTATGGGATAGACATCACAACCATCGCAAATAATCCCACAATGAACAATATTCTGACTGCCATCATTTTGACTAATGCTCCTCATAGAGGAAAACTGAGCAGGATATGGTTGAACAGTCGAGACATTTCCTACAGGTATTCCAGAAAACGGGCACTCATTCATGCCACTCGGTCCCAAATCAGAGCCTTTAGATTCCCCCACACCATCATACAGCGCAGATCTCCCCGGGACATTAATGTTCACTCCTGTTTTGTGAACAGAACCACCAACATTTCCTTGAATAGGTCGAAGTTTAGGTTCATTAGGATTAAAAGCCACCTCTGCAGTTGTAACTTTGCTTGTAACAGATGACAGATTAGATGTCATGCTACAAGATTCAGCAATCTTTCCAACATTCTTTCCAATAGGCAACAGAGGTGACATTTCAACTACTTTCTTGAACTTCTCTTTTTTACTACTATGGGGAAACACAACAGTGTCAGGACACAGTGATTCTGTACTTACCAAGGATTCATCGCAAGACAAGGGAACATTCATATTCTGGGATTCAAGTGCCGCAGCCACAGCACTAAAGTCAAAAGGTGAGCCATCCCTTCTTGGTCTCATTAGAGTAGGAATTTTCACCTCATTTTCCATGCCTGCCCCTGGTTTAACCCCTTCCACTCTGTCGTTTTTATTGGAAGAGGAATCAGACCTTACAACTGGTAGAGCCCCTGATGCAGCAGCAGGCTCACCCAGGAAAAGTCCCAAATCTTTGTCTTCTGTTGCAGATGTCGTTCCAGAAACACCACCCTGCATGCTAAACTGCCCTCCAGGCTGGGACTCTGACAGCTGACCCAAGTAGGACATACCCACTTTTGAGAAACAATCAGCAAGTTCACTAATAGCAGGTGATGCGGATGATACTTTAGATGCCAAATCAGTAGAGAGTTTCACAAGTGTTTCACTCAGAGGCTCAGGCAGAGATCTAAAAATTTCTGAGACACCAGCTTGCAGATTTTGTATACATTCTTGCACTCGTGGTGATTTCAAGGGATTTGAACTTTCCCCTGAACACGTACACTGTGCAACATTTTTTCCAGTATTCACTTCAACAGTAATCCTCAAGGGATTCAGACCCTGGTTAACCACATCATGGATATCGTCATCATCAACAAGATTCACCACATCATTGTCTTCGTCCACATAAGTAAGCATCAATTCAGTGTCTGGAGCAAAGCTGAATAGTGATATAATCTTCTCTCTTAGTCCATCCATATTCAGATTCAGTTCCTTATCAACAACATGGGCATTGAATCGCCGAAGTACGTCACCATACTTGACCTGTGGAGTTAATTAAATAATGAAGGCAGACTCAGATTATACAGAGACCAGGTAGAACTAGATGATTGATAACCCACGAGACCACAAAATCAGTTTAACATGGAGCAAGATTATAGATGGCACATGTAACGTTTTCCCAACATTCAGAAGATACAATATTGCATTGAGTTCTTCGTAATTAACTTCATTTTACAAAACATGCATAAAAGTAGAACAAACTAGATATGAAAAGAAATTGGGGCCTCTACACCTGGCACAAGAGTTTTCTAAATCAACAATTCTTTTCTTTTCGGGTTTGTTTTTTTGTGAGCGCTTTTAGTGATTATTAATAGTAACTGATTAAATAAAAGAATGCACTGGGCACCACAAGGATTAATGTGAACAAGATATACTGCGAAAATTACTAATTTTGTGAGTGTCATCAATATCATTCACTAATCGGTTGGTGCAAAGGAACGAATTCTTGGCCGTCGGCCGAGTCAAAATAAAATGAAATGCATCATCAAAGTAGGTTAAACAATCATATTAAGCAACATCAGGCACAACCCGTCGAACACTAAGGATCGGAAACAAAATAAACAGAAAAACTGAAAACCACCGACAAATAAGCAGCAATCATTGATGCAATCAACCAAAACATTTCTACAAAAAAACATACTTTTTGAACCACCAAAGGAAGAAGGAACAAAAAATCGCCCTTACACACAATTTTTCGGGGAAAAACTGTTGATTACATGACAAAAATGCACCCACAAGCGCACATCCAGAGTGAAAGAACGGAAGAAATAGAAAATGAGTACCTTGATCACAACCAAGGAAGAAGAGTCCATACTAGGAATCGCGCTCAAGGTAAGAGTAAGAAGGAAGCGTTCCAAAGCCCTTGTTTAATGGTAACCTACGCAATGAAAAACCAAATACTCCTATCAAATATCAAATGGAAACGCCCAAAATTTGAACGAGGAAAACAGAAAATCACGAGAAATCACGAACCGATTAGGTCAAATAACGCAACCAACAAACCCGTCATACATACGTATACGGACTACGAAGAACTGTTCATAAAAGGATAAGTGAGGAGTGAGGACGGAGCGTGTATTTGTGCTTTAGCACCTTTAATCCTTTATTTTTGAAAGTGACAAAGTGAAAAAAAGAAATAGGATTTTATCAACCAGAGTGAGGGAAAATATATTTTTTCAGTCATAAGAGGGGGAAAATTTGTAAAAAAATAAAATATAGCTTTTTCAAAATTATTTCACCATTTGAATAGTAAGTAGGCATATAAGAGTATGATTTACTAAAAAAAATTGTCTCTTTTGTTTATTGGCATATATTTATCATTTTAATATATCAAAACTTACAGAAAAATACACAATAAACAGTATGTGTGGCCAAGGCTTTCTAATTTTGTACCTCACTAATTAAAACCTTATTCCTTCTTACCTCTCATCACACTTACTTTTTCACCATACACCACCATATGTTTTGAAAATACTAAAATATTCTTAATTTGGTGGGAAAACTTTTTTTGCCCATCAAGACAGTTACAATCTTGGCCGATTGAAATCGAATAGGAAGGAAAAGTGAGTGAATAGACAGAGTGGACGAATATATCTCATTTACGGAAGAATCGAAGGCCTGAGTGTGATCGCCCATACAAGGAATTACGCAAGTTGCAAGTAATGTAAAGGAGGACAATGTTGCGAGTTAGTGACTCAAGATAGAATCAAACCATCGAAAAGGTTAATTTATTTATTGAATCTTTGTTTTCTGTTTGAGTTGGAAGAAATAAGTGTGAACAAAGAGGGGGTGAGAACAAGAATTTTAACATTTTGTGAATTTGAAGATAAAAAACATGTCATCACCATGAATTAGCTAACACAGAGTTCAACGACATTGTTTTTAGTCTTCCTGAACGACATATTGTGTTCAACACTCCATCATCAATAAACCTGCACTACGTTCATTCGGGAGATAATTTTGATGTTTCTATAGTTAATGATAAAGAGTTGGTTACAGTTATTTATTGATTATATGTACTACAACGCACTAGTTATATATTGAAATTTGCATTCGAGATGACAAAGTAGATATATATTGTGTGGCAGTAGTTTTTGCATGCAGTGTTAAGTTGAAGAGTTTTGTCAGTAGGGGTCCAAACCGATATTGGACCTTGACGTGGAATGACATACTTATGACAAAATACAAAATCCATGCATTTAAAGAAAGTTTCCTTAAATTGAAGAAAGTTAGTCTCTTGAAATTTCTCAACCTGATTTTTATGTTAATTTGTACCTAAGGTTTGCAAGTTATTATTTGTTTCCTTATATGCAATGTATGGAAACTTTTGATAAATAAAGAAAATTTTGAATTCTTGCCTTATGGGTCATTGATGGTTTTCTATATAAATGGAGTTGAGTTTTCTTTATGAAGAAACTCTCAAGAAATTCAAGACATATTATTCAGAGATAAAGATAGGGAGAGTTTGAAAGAGAAGAAGTATCCAGCCACTGAAATTCGATTGATACTATCTTTCTGACCAGATCAAAATCAGTGGCGTTCAAAACTTCCTATGAACACCTACTAACGTCATTGTGCCTCAGTTGAACAAATGAGGAAGAGTGCATTTAGTGCTTTGTGCGAGAAGTGACAAACATTGCATGAGGACATTACGAGGCATTGTCAACAATTTATAATCGTATAAGAAAAAAGTTAGAGGACTTTGCAACACAAGAGTTGAGTTAGAGCAAACTTGGGATGGGCTGTCATAGGGAGTTGGAGTTTATAAAGGAGATTTTCTACACCTAGAGGTGGTTCTTGGTTTACGACTTGCTGCTAGCTAACTGGAGTGTTGGTGAGTGTGTTAGTTATTGTTCGAGTGGTTGTTATAACCTGTAACGCCCCGATTTCCCACATACGGACGACGTTACCGCCACACCTAACTTACCTCGGATTCTACGCCTAATCCTTAGTAAGCTCGGTGCTCAGGCTAACCACATTCTCTAATCCTATCAGAGTACGCTGGATTTCAGGAAACGTATCCCCTCTTATCACAGCTCACTATTAAAATTTAAAAATAGTCAGTCACCCAAGTCACACAAAATAATGTCTATAATCTATTACAGGCAAAGCATTTACAATGCTATCAGTTCGCAAAAGAATGTCCCACGCCTGGGACTCGACTATTTAATACAAGCCGATAAACAAAATGACATTTAAATTTAAGAGGCAAGAGTTTAGAACATAATTAAATAACTGAAAATGTAAAGTACACAAACAGTTAAGTGCTATGTTCTCTTGGCCTCACCAAATCCCCTGAGGTCGGAACCTCAACCCGCATGTTCACCAGTTAGGGTTTTCTTAACCCACTAGTCGTCTTTATCTGCATGATGCAGGTAGCACTGTTAGTCGAAACGACTAAGTAAGGAACACACGCAACATGCTAAGCTATGCATATGAGAATGCATTATGAGCCACGTAAAGAACGTCTCCGATATGTTAACTTAACGGGTTTCAAAGGACACTTGTTACCATGCACTTCATCAGTGCATCTTTAGAAACCACGCATGTCGTGCAATGCATATTGGAAAATATTTCCTTATTTTCTTTCTTAAATCATGAATGCACAACTTTGAGTGAAAACATGATTTGAAATTCATGCATCTTTAAAATTATGCATAACTTAACTTATGTTGTGCCTGCGAGATCAGAACGCATGACACAACATGAAAACCCTTCACTTTCATGCATTTCAATAAATTCCACAATGCGAGATCAGAACGCATAATCAACATGTGCGAGATCAGAACGCATAAGTACAACAATGTTGTGATTGCGAGATCAGAACGCGTCACACAACATAACACATCATTCACAGAGTAAGGTAACCGTCAATGCACATATAATAGGGTCCACCCACCTACTGCAGCACATTCGCAACGTAGGTCGAAATGCAGGCACGGCAGGGATCACCCGTACCGGAACCATACACTCAAACCTCTTTCTTCATGGGTGCTTAAGGAATCATTATAGCCTTATGGACAACCCAGGCACCCCAAGGTTCCGGCTAGATTCCCCCAAGGCTAGAGATTGGACAGTTCCAACTACGGTCTCACGTGCCACGCCCCACCCAGACACGCTTACCATCTTGTCCAACCCCTTAAACTGGACTCAAATTACCGGTAAACCTAAACAAGGAAGTTACCCTCATGAGTTGTACAGTGAAAATTGAAAGTAAACTTCCGGGTTGGTGGATAAAATCCTATGGCGATCAACCCACAGGAGACATCTGCTTTGGGTCACCACTCTATTTCCATCTTTACGTGATTAATTCATTTAATGCAATGCATCAAATTTTATTAATCGACGCTTTCTTTCCACTTATTGGACTGCCTCTTGTTCAACTCGAGACAAGGGATTGATACCACAAGCTCGACACTGATAGACTTTACCAATTTCCATGCAATTCCAATATCATAATCGGGTGGAATGCATATGTGCACATATGAGCAATCAATCTCACAATATTCAATTAAACAATTAATTGAACACATAAACCATTCATGCATTTAATTTAAATAAATTAGAATACAGAATAAAATTTTTGATAAAGAATAAACACTTCTTAAGCCTAGAATAAAATTATCCTAAGGCATGTGGGACTTATAGGTACCCGGTGTAATTCCTTACCGTTATATACAATCTTCGACACTTGGCCCGAAACTGATTCCCAATCGAACACTGCTTCTGAAATTCTGTAATTTCACAAAACAGCTGAATCAATTTTCCTGTAACAATTTCTGTCTTGTTTTCGTTATTCAATATTTTCCCAAGTGCATCTTTCTTAAAAACCCATTTGTTCAACAAGGGTCTCTTATTTCCAAACACAACCAAAATCCCCATTTCCAAAAATTCCAACACACTGCCGTTAACAACACTTCCAAATTTCAGTTTTTTTATATCCATGAACTCAAAATCACTTTAGATCCTTAGATCTTATTTCATAAATTCTGTAAATCTGTCCAGAACCTTAATGTGAATAGTAACTTTTCCAAATCAAGTCCAAACAAAATTTCTAAACCGACCAAAATGTGTATTTTGAAGAGTAGGTTTAGGATTTACCAACGGATTCCTCAAACTCTCCTTGAACTGAACAAGATCGGGACTGGAAATCTCAAGCTGTTCGAAAAACAAAACCCTGGGTGTGTATTCTGAAATTCTAAACTGAAGAAATGAAGTGGTTGTGATAAAAATCTCACCAAGTCCATTATTTATACCCATGCAGAATTACTAGACATTGGTTACTATTCACCAAATTAATTCTGCACATCAAATTACTCGACACACTACTTCTGTCGAGTTATTTAATTTCTGGAACAGTATTGTCGAGCTTTTTATTCCAATTTGCCTTATTGTCGTGTTTCCTGCCCCATATTGTCGTATTATTATTCTAAAGCAAAAGAAATTAATTCCCATCCTGTGTCGTATTTGTCATTCTGAAGAGGGGTATTGTCGCGTTATTCATTCCATTTGTCGCGTTTGTCGTGTTTTTGTGTTATTTCAAGACTGTTTGTGTCGTGTTATTTATTTAGTAAATAACACGACAATAACAAATGCTACAATAACCAATACCCAAGTCATTCTGTCTCATAAAGTCTGCCGGGCCCCACCAATTCTTTTAATTGTCGTGTTTGTCGCATATTTTATTCTCCACTGTCGCATTTTTTATTATTTCGTCTCAGTAATGTCGCGTTTCTTTTATTCTGTAAAGAAACAAAAAAACACGACATTTCAAGAACACGACAATAACAACCAATTCCCCTTCTATTTGTCGCCCCCATGGTTACTATTCATCTGTCGAGCATTTTATTTTCAGTTCAGCTGTGTCGTGTTATTTATTCCTTAAATAACACGACAATCACGGCAATAACCAATAATTCATTTCTATTTGTCGCCTCTATCGAGTCTTTTATTCTCATTCAACTGCGTCGTGTTATTTATTTCATAAATAACACGACAATAACCAATAACCTATTCTGCCTTAGAAAAATTCTGCCCTTCCTTTCTAAATCGAGATTCGCATGATCAGCCATGCAGAATCGTGTATTTCCCCTTCCTTAAAATCGAGTATCGCATATTTCCAGCCATGCATCATTATCGCATCTTTTCCATTTCCTACACAATAATCGCATATCGCATACTTCACCACTATCGCATATTCTGTTCCAGTAGTATTATCACATATCGCATACTTGCATCACTATCGCATAATCTGTTCCAATAGTGTTATCGCATATCACATAATCTGTCTCACAATCGCATCTTTCAAAAGATGCGATATGCGATAGTCTTGCCTAGCTTACTTCTTCCTTGTTTTCCTTCCTTATTGTGAATCGCATAATTTGCCATAATCGAGTATTTGAATATTACGCGATTATCGATTACATCACATGATTACTAAACGTCACCCCCGCATTATTTCTCGATTAAGAACTGTGCAGACTTTTTTCTCTTTTAATTTCTTTTTCTTTCACTATTCATTTTCTGAGCGTCGGTCCCCTTTCTGTTCAATCAATTATCCAACTCAAATCCATTTAAGGATTTATTCTGTTCCAAATGTCAGAAATTAAATTTTCCGCATATTAAAAATTAATTATTGGAATTATTTCCAATAATTAATTTCGTGAAATTTTTTTACTCATTTTCTGACATTTTATTTCTGAGAAAATTCTCAAATTTCCCGTACAGTAACACCGGGTGTTACATAACCTAGGTTCGAACGTATAATGGAACTGTCCTAGATTGGTATCCCCTAAACGTAGGCTGAGGTCAAATTGGGTCGGCAAATTGATTGTGTTTGTTCTTTGTTTTTATATTTTATTCCTCTATGCATGATTTATTAGTTGTGTTCAACGAGGCATCAAAACAACTAGTTTGAACAGACACTGAAAACTAACTCATAAGTCATCTAGGCCTAACATAAAGAATCATCTTATGTTTATTATCTTGCAAAGCATGGTAATGTCTGCATTGAAAACTAATTATAGCGAATTATATATTGTTATATAAGTTATTCGGTTTTATATAGTTTAATTGCACAATATTATATTATAATGGATAGAGACAGACGATGAATGATGTACATGCAGATTATCATGTAATCAATGTAACCTATGTAACCTGCTCTTTTTAATCAATGAAGGGTTGATGATGAAACTGCTTTGAATACAATGAACTCATCAATATGGATGCCCCGATTGGTATTGTGATATATGGTCGGGCCATCTGAGGGAAAGGGAAGACCTTTGTTGATGTAGACCATTTTCAAAATGTTTTGAAAAATTATTACATTGCCATAAAGCGCGATTTTATATATAAGAGAAATGAGAAAAGGAAAGTAGGTGTTGTTTGTACATTTAGAGCATGCATGTGGTGTATATATGAATCATTCCATAAGACACATTTGTGGGCTAGATAATCTGATGGATCGCGACCACACCGAAGCTGATGCAAACTAGATTTTAAACTACATAAAAGACAAACTACGACATGACCTGACTTATAAATTGAAAAAGGTGATAGAGGAGATTCGGGTAGAGTATGTTGTTGATATAACATAGCATAGGACATGAAAGGAATGAGATATTGCATTGCAAGAGATCCATGGGGGTTGGCAGATCATGAACATTCAACAAACTTTGTTGGTTTTGTGATGCCGTGAAAAAAACAAGCTTCATTGGTTTTGAGTTCATAAAATCTGTTCTTGTTGTGTTAAGAGGAAGTAGGCATGCAATATGCCTATGACATCTAGTTGAAAATTTTAGAGTTTAGGCGAATCGTATATTTCTCACCAATCCCAGTATAAGTAGGATGAGATTGTGTCATAATTATGCATTATATGAGTATAAACATTACCGGTATTTGGTGCATTTATGTGTAATTTTGATATGTATGGCCATTGGCACTTGTTGCAACATGGAGGTACTGAAAAAATACCTGTAACACTAATAAATTGGACTAGTGCACAATAATTTAATTGAGAAACATATCATTAGAAAATTTAAACTGTAACTTTAAATCATTTACTCATTTAACATCAAACCTGATACATTCATATTGTAACGTCCCCACCTGTCCAGAGGGTGCGTCACACCGCACTGACTAATCTACACTAGTGACCAGTTAATTTATGCCCACCAGTACAAGACATATATGACTAAAATCACATAAACATGCATAACACGTAAGGTTCCCATTTCTTAATTAGTTAAATTTTCGAGTAAGGAAAATCATTAACACACAAATTGTGCAAAACTGGATTTCATGTTGACAAGTACATGCCAAAACATATATAGAACATCGCATTCCCACCACCTAGTAACAGTGCTAACTATACAAAACTGTCAAAAGACAACAACTTGTTGGTACAAACATTATCTACAAAGTAACACCGTTAATTGACTCACCCGTCCCATACCAGACGTTCAATTAACAGTGGATAAGTGATGCAATACTAGTGATGCATGGATCCTAACATACACCTATTTAACCTAAATACAATGCATAGCGCGCATCATCCTATCTGAGCATCGTTAATTTGGTCAGCCCCAAACCCTTTCCTGACAGACCGGGATATCATCACAGAAACCACGTATACACCACACGGACCCGATCATGCACATTGACCACGTGTCCACCACACGAGCCGAATTACATACACATATAAGTTAGTGTTCACACGACACATAACTTCAAAACCACTCTGGGGGGTTTTATGACAATGTGTGTGTCAGTAGTATTAGTAAATTCATCAGCAGTTAAGTAAAAATGACCGAATAAATAGCATCTCCCCCCATAGGTTTTTCTCTAGTAAAATCACATTCTCAGTCAGCTGATACCAATATCGCAAATATCGCAACATCCCATCACGCAAGGCCTCGCCCAAACGGGATGGCAACTACAACAACTCATAACCAGGAATCTTATTGCATAAAGTCAACATAATTAGATAACCATAAGAACGTATCGCCCAAATGGGGCCTGTCTCTTTCTTAATTCATTGTCGGTTCAGAAAGAATATGATCAATAATGCTATAGTATCGTCAGAAATCAGTAGTCAAAAGTCAACAGTCAATCTCGGGTAAAACCGCGGATGCCAAAATTGGGAGATTTTCAACAATCTCATTTAGATTTAAACAACATCATACAAGGATTCCAAAAATGCAGAAATCACCTATTGTCTTATTTGACGCAACCCCCTTAAAGAAATCCGCCAATCTAAATCTCACTCAATTTCGAATGACTCCATCCCTAAAATTCTGAAAATAACCCAGATGACTGCTTCACAGTCTCTGTCTTGTAATCACCCTTCTCATAACCTATATAGTCATAATTTATATTCACAACTAGATGACGAGAATGAAAAATTGAACAACTTCGAAAAAAGAAATTCACCAATAGTCTGACGACTGCTAAAAATAATCACCACAAAGAAATCGGCTCCGAGCCAACAGTGACCGTTTAAAATTCTGATTAGGTCATTGTGTAGCTCTCAGTCCCACGTTCACTATACTCAAGTTTCATCAAAATCCTACAATCAGCAACGTTGTACTAGCCTAGAAGTTGATCTGCCATGGAAATGAAACTGAAGAGTGACCTATGCATACACATCTCTGCAACTCAATAATAGTAGTAATCTATTTAAGTAATGATGATGATAATTGAGACATGTACATATATATATTGACTATCTATATTACTGAAACAAGGAATGATTAATATAATAATAAAAAATGGAAGAATATCCCAAATCAAGTGAGAGGTGGAGCAACAACAACAACAACAACAACAATAATAATAATAATAATAATAACTGAAGCCCTATTTAAAATAATTGTGTATTCTGACACTGTATTTCTAAAATATATGTTCAAATTCTAAAAATTTGTTGTAAAGCCCCAATTATTCAGCACATATCTTGCAAGCCCATTGAGGCCCAATCTAGGTCAATGTCCAGATTTACTTATTCTTGCACTATTTACCCTACCCTTCTTTCCATTACTGTTTCATTGCTTCCCTTGTTCCCATTAGCCATTTCTCCCCTACATAGTTCCTTAGCTCTCCCTCTCTCACAAGACCCCTCTTTTGTTGGTGGAATAGGGGTGTGGTTGAGCAGTGGTGCATGGGAAGGTTGAAGGTAAGCTCCCGATTTCCTTTTTCTATTTTTCTTCTTGGGGTCTTAAACCCCTAGTATTAATGGGGGTTTGGGGTTTTGTTGAAGATGGATGGACTGATGTTGATTGCAGGTGTTGATCGGGGGCTTGAAGTAAGACTAGAGCAGGGCATTTCAAGTTTTTCATTTATCACAGGCAAGGGTCGAGTGTGTGTGTGGCTGTATCATTTTTTTCCCTCCGTTAGTGTGCAGGAACAGATGCAGCGGCAACCATGGCGGTTGTCATGGCGATGAATGGCATCGCGGTCGCCGACGACCGCGGTGCTGAGCAATGTTTAGGCAAACTGGCCACATTTGTCACTCATCTTATGTGATTTGGTGTTTACTCAGTCTTGTATCAAAAAGTCTAAACTAGCTGGCCACTAGTTTAGGCAAACTGGTACGGCGGTAGCGCGCCAAAATGGTTCGAAATTTTGGGGCGTTACATTTGTTAAATGTTA